>JAVJGI010000032.1:736039-763538 GCA_035590275.1 Ibycter americanus
AGACTGCTCCAGTGTGGGTCCCCCATGGGGTCACAGGTCCTGCCAGCAAACCTGCTCCAGCCTGGGCTCCTCTCTCCGTGGGGCTACAGGTCCTGGCAGGAGCTGTGCCAGTATGTGCTGCCTACAAGTCACAGCCCTCTTCGGGCATCCCCCTGCTCTGGTGTGGGGTCTCCCATGGGCTGCAAGTGGGGATCTGCTCCACTGTTAACCTCCATGGGCACAGCCTGCCTCTCTGCTCCAGAGCCTCAAGCACCTCCTCCCTTCCTTCTTTACTGACCTTGGTGTCTGCAGAGTTGCTGCTCTCAAAAAGTCTCATTCCTCTTGCCAGCTGCCGTGCTCAGGTGTTTTTTCCCCCTTCTTAAATATGTTGTCCCAGAGGTACTACCACCATCGCTGATGGGCTCAGCCTTGGCCAGTGGTGGGTCCATCTTGGAGCCAAATGGCATTGGCTCTATCAGATGTAGAACCTTCTAGCAGCCTCTTGTTGAAGCCACCCTTGTAACCCCTCTGTTACCAAAACCTTGCCATGCAAACCCAATGCAACATAATAGATTGTAATTTCATTTCTGATGCCATCTCTTTCCCAGAAAACACCACAGATTCTGATTCCAAGTATTGCTCAAATACCCTCTGAAAGTTATTGCACATGGCAAACCATCATGTGAAAGATGGAGAACTCATGGGAATGAAAGTTCCCTTCTACTTCAGAGGTTTTTCACACAGGTCCTAAATAACATGCAATTCCAAAGTGTTCCCAGACACAATTTTAATTAACACTATAAATCAGATACATAAATCAATAAAACTTGTAGAATTACATAAGTGTGGAGCACAGAATGATTGTAAAAAAAACTAACAAAAAAAAAAAACCCCAACATTCCAGCCTGAATAACATGGAGCTACATTACCTGATCTGCCTGGCTGGCCAGAGTTCTGGTACCAGTACCAGTGATTTTACAGAGTATTTTCTGAAAAAAACACTCTAGATATTTCAGATAAGATCTGGGGACCTTCCATTTTTGAGGTCTGAGTGTCATCATTTTCAACGGCCTTGGTGCCCTGCTTTGTGCATGGGTCAGCACTTTATAACTAAAATACTTCTTCACTGCACAAGAAAATTGGTTTCAAAAATCAGTAGCATGAATCTCATATCTTTAAATGCCATAGATGCAGCTGGGAGTGGGGTTGCCTGCTAAAAAAAAGTAGCCAAACTGTGCACCACTTTAACCTTTTCATAATAAACATTGCCAGCCAACAGGTAAAATATATATACTTGAACTTTTGTCTCAATATTTGGCATTAAAAGTGCTACCTTTTCTTTTCAACCCTTACAGAAAATTCAGAGAAAGCTTCCAGGTGAAAAACATTAGAAGAAAAAAAAAAATCAAACATGAAAGAAATTGAAGTTTCACTAGGAATGTACCTAAAAGTTACTAAAAGAAAATTAGATCTTTGTGCCTTTTATGTCATGTGCCTGAATGTTCTACCACTGCAGACCATTGGCCACTAACTGAAAGGAGCAGAGTAGTAAAGTTGACAAAAAATCTTGGAAGTTATGCTTCATTCCCACTTCTGTTCCGCAAAGCAGATCCAGTGAATAAAAAAGTAAGTTTCTTGGGCATTGAGCAATCACACTCATGAAATAAAATCCTATCATGTCTTTGGTTTTATTACAATAATAAACTGATTCATACATGAAAAACAATGTAGCACTCAGAAAACAAAAATAAATAGGAGAGTGTGTGTGTTTTTTCCCCATGAGATTAACATTACTCTAAAATATATCAAAAGAAAAGCAAATACAGGAAGATAGAAATTGTCATACCAAACCAGATCCAAGATCCACTGTCCAAGAGAAAAAGCTTGACACAACAAGCAAAAAAATTCTGCACTAGCAAAGTATGAGATGATCTTTCCACTTTCTCCATTCCTAGTTCTTTTTCTTAAATCAAATCACTTGATTTGAACCCCATCACGTCTGGAAGTCATTTATGTTTTCCCTGCTAATGGGCATTACTTTGCACGTGTATCCCAACTGACCTTCATTTCTGGTTACAGTCCTCTGTTCCTCTTGACACTTAAGTCTCCATATTCAGCAAGAAATTAGGAATGCTTTCTTAGCTGTTAGTACTCACGAATAGTCATCTTGGAAATTTGTTACACCTGTGTTGCCAACACTATGAAACACATGTCTCCGACAGCCTCTTAATTTAGGTGTGTTCTCAAGAAAAGCATGTTCCAACAGCTCTTTCACTCTCCACAGTTCCTGCCTGCCCACATTAATGATATGAATCAGCACTCCTGTTAACATGTCTCCCCATTAGTGTTGCTTCTCGTAAAAGTGTTTGGGTTTTTCTTTTTTTTTTTTAAACACAGAATGTGTACAGCACATTTTTGCACAGAAAAATGTGGACATTATCTCCTGCTTTCTGAGCTACCTAAATCTTACCTTGTAATTCTCCAGAGATTCCTGGGTGAGATCTTCAGTCTTGGATTTTTATTCCATTAAAATTGAAACAGACATGTAAATTTAATGGATAGCTCTGAAAGTCCTAATTCCTAGTCTGCACTCACTCTGCCAAACTACTGCAGCATCTAGCCTAAGTACTTCATAATATAGCAGCAGCTGTGTGGCATATATAGCTGTACAGAAGCCTCACCCATGAAACACAGACTTTGCTGTAGGACCAAGATATAACTGTACAATGAGAAGGATATGGGCAGGGATTAGCCTACCAGTGTCGCAGCACTACAAAACTATCATGCTGCAACAAGGTTTTCCCACACAAGGTTCCAAAAGTGTACTCCATGTCCTAACAAGCTTCTCAACATCCCCGTGGTTGCCCTTTTCTTCTAGGAGTGGAGACATCTTCAACAAGCACACAAATGCCGGCAAGAATACCGCCAGGCTGAGCAGCAGTGGCACCATGCTGCTCCCGCGCCTTCCCCTGGCACAGCCATCACCACTGTCTAGCCTGATCCGCTCTGGACCCACCACCACCGCTGCGGGCTGCTGCCACATCTGGTCGTGACTCCGCCACTGCCGCTCTTTACCCTCAGTCTCTTAGCTCCACAGTGGCCAGGCTTCCTTCTCTTTGATCCCAACAGCTCACCTCTACTGGTGTCTGATCCGGATGCCCAGGCTTTCCCCACCTCTCTCAATGTGATCCGGACCACAGTCTATCCCCGCCTGTCTCTGCTACATTGGGCTCCAGTTGTTGTGGTTTGAGTTACAGTGGTCAGGCTTCCTTCTCTTTATCCCAACAGCTCACCTCTACCGGTGTCTGATCCAGATCCCCAGGCTCTCCCCACCTATCTCAACATGATCCAGGTCGCAGGCTATCCCTGCCTGTCTCTGCTACATTGGGCGTCGCCTTTACTGCTCAAAACTTCAAATGTCCCCAGGCACAGCCATTACCGCTGTTGATGCTCGTTACACATAATCTGAAGGTCGTGAGTTTGGGCTTCACACAGGGCGCCAATTGTCACAGCACAGGCAGGTTAGTAGGCTGTGACAAGGCTTTTACTGTTGGTCAGCTTCTACTGTCCCTGCTGTGACTCTTTCCTCCAGAGGCCAGACCACACTGCTCCTCCTCCATCCAGCCCCTTCCCCCAATCCCCAGTGCTATTTAACTACTTAGCAGAAGAGCTACAGCTGCACATCATCCATGTCAATCAACTCACTGCCTGCGAGGCAAGGCCACAGCTGCATATTATCAATGCTAATCAACCTACTGCCTTCATTCCTCTACAGAGAAGAGCAAACCCTCTTTACTGATCCCATCAGTTATAGGTACATGTATATAAAACACTGTGTCTTACTCACATTTACGTCCTGTTTCCTCTTTGATTTCCATAAAACCAAGCCACATAATAGCATATTTTTTTTAAAGTGCTTGTTTGTTCCCCATTACCAAAGATAGTGTCACAGTGTTTCAATGCTATTTTATCTCACAATAATTTAACACTAGTTCAGCATATTATATTCCTCACTTTCCAAATAGCCTTTGTGTCTTATTTCCCAGAGTGACTTACCCAGAATCACACAGAAAGACTAGGGCAGAGGAAGAGGCAAAGCATCCATCAGTGTTCCCTGGTGGATCTACATCTTCCCAGGTCAGTCTTCTCAAAGCTGGAGTTATAGTGACTGGCAACAATGGCTCTGATCCAAAAGAACCCGATTAGATGAAAGGCTCACAATACCTGGAAAGGTCTTAACATCAGATTATGTTCCCAAATTCTTTTCTACTGGAAGCTAATGCATGGGAGTTTATACGCTTAAATATTACTTAGGTATTTAGACTTCAGAAATAAAATACAGGCAATATTTGCCAAATATTCATTTAAAGGAATCTACTAAAATAAAATCTAATTATTATAGATTAGTGAGTGTATGGATCAATCTTAGAGGTCTCTACTTGGATACATGTCTATGTGTTCCTACTTCTATTTCCATTCTTAATAGTTGTATATGCATATGAGACGGGAAAGGGAACTATCTAACCTTTTCAGCTGAATTCACAGAGAATGCCTTTTCAAGGAAAAAGACTCTTGAAGCTATACCAAAAAGGAAAAGCATAGGAGCAAAACTATTTGTTTTAGATACAGCCTTGTGTATGTGTCTTTGAGACAACTGATCTAATAAACCGTGTGATCTGTCACCCATTTAAGTCAGTACAATTTTCTCAGCACTGACAACACTTCCATATTGCTCCAAATAAAGTTGCTCAGGTACCAGGCTCTATAGTTGCTCTGTCCTTGCAGTCTGCCCAGGCAAATTTGTCCTGCCTCTCAGCCAGGCTAATTAATTCTGAGGAGCCTGCTGGAATAACATTGCTATTCTGCATCTGCTTCATGGCTCCAAGCTCACTGGTTCAGCATTGGCTGTGGAGCAGCTACGCTGCGCTCCTCTGTAGATGTCTTCAGATACCACATTTCAGTGAGCATACATTGTACATAGACTCTTAATAACATTCCAGCTTTTGGCAGTTTTGCCCTAGTTATATGGGAGATAAAAAGAAACTGTAAGCCAATGTGTGACTTGTCACTTCCATTTCTCTTTCAGAGTTAATTTCAGGTACATCCAGGAGGCCGTGAAAAGTTTGACACCTAATACCGTGTTCTTCTCATCCAAGGTAACAAAGATTAAATAAGACTCTGCTTTATTAATGCAGAAAAAGCAAAGTCTCTTTGGTTTAGTAATACATTCTTGTTATGTTTTTAATTTGGGGGTAAATATTGGTGAAATTTAGTGCTCATAAAAATGAGAGATTAATCCTGACCAGAGCAAGTTTTGGTGCAAGTGGACTCTGTAAAGTCCCACACATGTCTCTGTCAATGCACCTCAGCAGCGGCAGTGAAACATGTCTGCTGTCCCAGCACTGGACCTCTTCTGAGAGGACAGTGCCAAATCTGCTGAAAAAATCAATGGTTTACTTGATTGCAAATAGGTTTCAAGCCCACCAGAACAGCACATTTAATTACACTTTCCTGTTGCTTAACTCTGACACTGTAACAGGTACCTGTGTGTCCTCCAACTATGCTCAAGTAATTGGCCCTATCCAAAAATCAGCCATGAGGTAGCAGAAGTTGTATCTGTCATGATGGTTTTCAGGATTTTTTTTATTACATGCCAATTTTTAATCTACCAGACTGAATCTTGATACAACAGAAGCCACTTCTAAGAGCAAATCCATGTTGCCTCTTGCTTTGATCTTTTACATGCACACAAAACATCCCAAGAAACAACTGATGCAGAAGAAGAGAGCATTAAAGAAGAAACAGGTGTAAGACTGAAAACCAGTATAACCAGGTAAATAGGAATTTCCCACTTGCTGTTCAAATTGCGTGCCTGTTTGCCAAGGAATCAAGGTTAACCACATACAGTTTCCCCACTATACACTGCTCGCAGGGATCTTATCACTGAACCAAATTAGCAGGTAAGCATATTCTTAGATTGCTGTTGGCCAAGGACAAGTTTAACTGTGGGCTCCAGGTAAAACTTACGACAGATTATTATTTGTACCTTTTCTTTCTCAAACAAGCAGAATGTGAAAGTTAATAGAGTCCACCACAAACGTACCCCGTGCTGTCCTCCACTTACAAGGCAGCAGAATCCAAGAACTGAGTTGTTTCAAGGCACAGCAGTGTGCCAAATGCACCTTTTTATGTAGACGAGCTCTGCTTTCCCCTTGTTTTGGGGGAGAAGAAAGAGCTCATTACAGGAGGGAAGCTTTCTGCGTAGAGGCAGTATTTGTGAGCGTCAGTATCTCTGGTACTGAAGGGAAAAGAAATGAATGTAATCTATTCATACTTGCTGCTTTTATTTAAGCCCCAACTTACTGCACAGCAAAATCATTGGAAATAATCCCACTAATTTCAGTTGATATAGGACAGAGTCCTGGCTCAGAAGAATGGTGTGATCATATTGACATCACTGGACACTTTTAAGCAACACTGCAAAAGCAGTTTGTCCATGGAACTGCTTTCCCCATGCTCATAATGTGCTTTGTGGTACAAAACCCATACTGGGAAAACTCAGGGAAGGCTGTAACTCAGGGAATTGCTTACGCATTATCGTATTGGGTCAAAAATTTTGTTTTTCAAGAGAATGTAAAATGCATTGGGCTTAAAAAGCTCTTGGCTTATATAACAGTTGCCAAAGGGCAGTCTATTCATTAGCCAAGACATAAAAGTAAAAAGGCTGCTCCAAGGCCTTGAGGCAGCACAGTTTCTTGAGCTGTGCTTCATAACAGCTGCCCTCCGAAGTCTGGTTAACGTCATCAAAAATGCTCTTTAACCGAGGACTAACATGACACACTTACTGTCACAGCATCCCCTCTTTGGACACAAAAAGACATCCTCAGTTTCCAGACCTCCCTTTTCCCATGCTGAACTCTGACATACTGTGCACGTTCTTTACCTCAAAGTAATCAGCAGGATTATTTGCTCTTTCATAAACAGCAGGAAAAATTGCTTTTTTCTTCTTTAATATAACCTCCTGCTCTTCTCAGTCCTTGATAAACAATGGATGCTCAGATATTTGTTGTAACATGTACTGCTGGCCCTGCATAGTTCAGTCCTCCATCAGGAAGCTGCCTTGGTCTTTTGAGGATCAGGGGGCAGCCTTACAGAGCATGTACGCTTCAGTTTTACAGGACAACAAGTAGGGAACCAATATAAGAGAGCAAAGGGAGTGAACATGTTCCTTCTTATCGCATGATTTTATTAATTTGCCACAGAAATTATTAGTGCATGCTGCAATTTTCCCCTTAAATACTGCTATAAATTTATGTAATTTGCTAAAACCAAAATCTTCCTCACTATATCTTTTCCAGTCTAGAAGTCCAGCAGACCAGCCAGACACCTGCATCCATTTCTTGCATACAGCCCATTTCGCTGCTGTGGAGGCATATCCCGCTCTAGCTTCTGCGCTGGGTTACTCATGCTACCTTCTAACAGCCCTTTATATGTGATCTCTTCCTGTGAACCACTTCAGAGGAGCCATCGACACACAGTTGTAGCTGTTCAGAGCAGTTACCATCATACGGTCACTCGTTTGTGTTTGTGGTGTCTCTCAGCCAAGAGTGTCAGGTTGCAGGGGAAAGTACTGGCTGGGATGTCTACTGTAGATCCAGCTCTTGCCAAGGAAACCTGAACAAACATTATAAAAATATTCTCTCCTTCCTATTTATCTTAGATTTTTGAAGTTATAACTATTTAATTTATCAGACTTGATTTATTGAAGTATTTACCTTGGATGCTGTTGTACTTGATGGTTTTGAGCAAAGAAATGACTAATTCATAATGACAGTTGGATGAAAAAAATCACAGCACCAGGAATTAAATTAAACAAACTCTTGATTTATTTATATTTTTAGCTACAAGCAAAAGCTTGAAGTTAAGTAATAGAGTGCTAGATGCAATTTAAAAAAAAATGCAATGCAGAAAGGAACGAAAGCAAAAGAAAATTCCGTAAGTATAGGAAAAAACATACCCACCTGCTCCATGCAAATACTTTGGAGGAGAAAAGGGAGAAGAGATTGAAATGGTTGTTGAATAATATTCGTTTGATGACTCCTGAGCATTTCATTATGAAAAGAGCATGAGTGTGGGGCCATCTCAGTTCAAGCTGCCTTACTCCTTCTCCAACAGTGCCTTCTGCTAGCAGCATCCTGTCATGCAGCTAGCACCACTGCTGGCTTCATGCCTGCTCTGTTTTGGCTCAGTGAAGCTCCCCACTGCAAAGAGAAGCCTACGGAAAGGCTATGCAGTGTACGCACCACAGAAGACATTTACAAGTACACAAACCCAAGTCAATGGGCCCTGATATTCTTGAAACCAATCTACATTAATTTTATCCAGTTGCATATATAGCAAGCAGTTTAATTTGCAGAGCACTGCTACTGCCCTAATATATTTTCCCATATGAATAGGACTGAGACCACCGTTTCACAGACATCGTCAGTTCATAATCATGCCTGTCACCTACATATTAGACTAGAACAGCCGCCTGAACAGGCTTCAGGGTCTTTAAAACTCAAAACAGCTAAGACCAAGAAATTACTGTAGCCAAAACTTAACCACCTGTTTGTACTGTAGCCTGTCATGAGTTGTGATGCTGTCTGGATACATACATCTATTGGGACAGGGAACATTTTCCTCTCTATTTGAGCATAGGTGAGAAAAAAGAAGGAGTAACTAGTATCCCAACTCTCTCATTTGTTAAAATCAAAGAGAGAGAGGCAGCTCTCTCAGAATACAACAGCAATTATACAGCACATTATATAGCCTTGTCCTTTGACAAGACACCAGAAAATGAGATATGGTACTTGTTACAACATTTTTGTGCAGCAGTGCACAATTCAAGGAGTAGTGAATTAAGGATTCAAAATTAACAAGCTTGAAACTGTGACTCTCACAGAACACTGTCAGAAAGACGTTCCTGCAAGATGGAAATGTTGAGAACAAAATACCTGGTTTGTGGATATTTCTTTCCTATCTTGTCTAAGACGAACTTTCATAATAAAACCCCAGCTGACCAGATGACAGGAGGATTCACTTGGGGCGCAGAAGATGCAGATGTAGCTCACAGAGTAGAAATGGGCCTTGAATGAAAAGATACATGAGCATCCTATCTGTAAGTCAATGAACTCTGCTAACTTGTTTTTTTCTCACCTCTATATATTTAACTCTTAATTCTTCACAGATCATCATAAACTAATACTTTTTATCAATAAAGCATCAAGTTTTCATCCAAATATTCAGTTGGTAGTTGGACTGTGGCATAGATTTTACAAGGGACAATGGTTTTCCTATCTTATAAATGTATAAGACCTAAAATATCAGCATTTATATGTCTTCAGAAACAATAAAGCAGAGCCCATGGAATCATGCACCATGATACAACAGCTCAGCTGCTAAGATGCTGTGCTGACATCTTCTGCCTTACCAACCTGGTGTGAGGTCTTCACGAGTTAGTATGTCACAGGCTCCAACAAATGCCATGCAACGACAAGTAATCAGCCTCCACCATGCCTAGACTGGTGGCATGGGCACTACACAGCCAGCAACTCCAAAGTGGAGTCCAAGACCATGAGCAAAGATGTAACAGAAACTTGTATCTTGACACAGGCCAGGAAATAAGATGAATTAAGGTAAGGAGCCCTGCCTAGACCTGCTGTGCTGTCAGTCTGCCTGCACCTGGCCTGGCTCGTGGCTGAGCCTGACTCACCACCCTGACTCCATGGCCTCAGACCTGCTTCGTCACTTTGCACGTGCCAAAGCAGTGGGTGAGCAGTGGGCAGCTGCCTGATGCTGGTTACTGTCACCCAAACTGCTCTGCTCACCTTCTTTGGGCACTGTGGGACTGTGCCCATGCGGGTGCTGTCCCTCCCCTGCCTGCCTCACTTTGGGCTCGGATTCCCTGGCAGGGCAGTTGGTTCTTGCGGCTTCCTGGTACCCAGGATGGGGGGAAAAGGGGCAGGGAGGCTGGGGATAGGGACTGGGATGGGAGAGGAAGGCTGATGCAGGAAACAGGTAGCTCTTCAAGTCAGTGAAACGCTGAATACGCCAAATAAGAAGAAAAACCTAGAAAGCTGATCTAAATTTTGGAATAGGAAGAGGCCACAGTTCAGTAACTGAAGCAGGAGCTACAAAAGGAAAAGTCAGAGACTTTGACTAATTGAACAGTGGAGATGAGAGTAGGGGTCTCTGGGAGGGGAGGGCAGAGCTGTGAGCCTTGCCTGTCCTGCACGGCCACAGAAGGACTCTTTCCACTGTGACTGGAGCTGGGCAAGGCATTGTTTGACCGTGGAAATGCCTTACTCTCTTTGGAAGGAGACATAACTCTTTTTGGAATAATTTATTAATGCCATTTAAGAAATTGAATTCCTGTTCCGTGAGAATTTTATTTATGCTACATCAATACATGGAGTCAGAATTTCATTTTATTGCTGAATAGAAATTATATTAAGAAAGTGGCATAGAAAAAGGAAGCACTTCATGATACTGAACTGTTCTAGTCCTGAAGTGGTTTCAATGACATAATGATGTGTTAAAAACCATATATTTAAATATTTCAGAAAAGAGCAGGAGTAAAAGGAATAAAAAGTGCTAAACTTAGAACAAGATACTATTATTCTCAAAACAACATATTAACAATAGTAAAGTAAGATTAAAATGATTCATTATTTCTTTCTTAAAAAAAAAGAAAAAAATCAAAATTGACTCTTCTTGCCAAATGCAGACACTTGGCAAGAACTCTACCTTCCAGTGGTAACTTTCTATTGTCACTTTTTTACCATTTGTCTCTGCAGTTGAAGAACGTGCACATTGACTTCTATTGCAACATTAGGAGAGCTGACAATTTTTTAGTAGCCGGTGATGCCAGCACCAATGCAGTCTGTGACAACACGAGTGCTCTGTATGCATGCAGTCTCCTGTACCTCATCTGTAGTTTATTTTCTGAAAATTCATTTTTGAAAACCACACTTACAAAGCCCATCCACCACACAATCAAACACTGTCTCAGCACTGCATTGCCCGACAAAAGAGTTAGCACAAGCTCACCATGTCATCCCCATCTCTCCTATTTTTCTTTTGTTAAGCTGGGCAGCTGCCAAGTCAACAACTCATCGATTTCTGGTTGGGAATGTAAGCTCACACTTTAGACTATGCATGACGCATACGTGCACACACACACACGCTCTTTCACTCTGAACTAATGCTTGGTCTTGGATAGACACAGTCTCTGCAGTGCTGTACAAACAAATGTCATCTTCGTTACCTCAAATGGCTCCACATTACTGAAATGGAGCAAGCTGCATGCGCTGCAGGAGCGCTCTGAACAGAGCAAAAGGCATTTGAAGAGTTTCAGCACAGCCTGGCGGGTAAGACCTGAAAATACACCAGGTCCACCCCAAGGACTCTACGCAGTGTTGTGAGTTAACTGCCAGGCAAGGTCAGGCTATAATGAGAAGTCATCTCCAAAACGAAAAACTTGATCCTGAGTGCTAAAATTGGCCCAAAGTAAACTTCCTATTTTTTCCTCTGTATGTTAGCCACACTTATGACTGCATTAGTACTGTACTGCCAGCCAGTGGTGTGCAGCTGTGGGATTCAAGAGACAGCCCAGCTGTAGTTATAAGCCTATCCTTTTAAAAAGGGTTTATTATGTTAATTTCAAAAATTCAGTAACTTTATGCATTGCTGATGCTGAAAATCCTGAGTCTGAAGACATAACTATTGAATAAAACCCTGTTTTTCACTAAAGTTAAAACAATGAGACTAATATTTTATAATAACTTGTACTAAGTATCCTTCCTAAACAATTTTTTGTCCCTAGAAAGGAGATCTTTTAGTATAAACTTGCTTAGTACTTTTGTAGTCATCATCTTCCTTTCATTTGCCTTGAAAAGAAAGATTGACTTGTCAAGCTTTTGTATAAAACTGTATTTCTCTGTCACTGTAACTTCAAAATTATTGTATTCTGTTCTTCTTCACAAGACTTATGTTTTTCTGAAGTAGAGCTGATGCATATAGAAATGTGCTGTATTCTGTAACTGAAACTTTGCTTTTCTTCTATTTTGGTTTTCCTTAGTCTAAAACACAGAGCACTGGTTCTTGGCAAGGAGTTGTTTTATGTATGGAAAAATGGCTGTGGTACAGCTGTGTAGGGCCCTCGGGGAATTTCTGATATTCTTTTAGAGGCAATCTGGAGAATGTACAATGTCAAAAAACTGGGCCTTTACAAAAGCGAAATGCCTTGTTGAAGACAAGCATTGCTACTGGGGAGTTTTTCTGAGGAATGTTAAATAAAGGATATAATTTCCAGCTTAATGAGACACCTGTCCTGAGCTTGAAACCCACCGCTTGCTTCACTCCTTGCTCCCTTCTCCAGCAGGGACTGAGCTGACCGCCACCGGGGCTGTGGGCTCGGGCAGCATCGCATCGGCTGGCTCGCAAACAGGGAGGGGGAGTTCACGGACACCAGTTGCATGAAATGGGGGGAGAAAGGAGCAGGCACAAACGTACCCTGCACGAGCCCAGACGCAGCGGTGGAAGCTGGGGTGCTGGAAAGCCACAGGGCTTTTGCGTCTCCTTGCACAGCATTCCTGACTGCCACAGCTCAGTGCGCTGGCCATTTTTTGTATTGTACAACATTTATCTCAATTATCATGACGTGGCTGATATTCATAATGTACAGCCTCTGAAAAAGCTTTTAATAGAACTACCTTGTTTATTACAGAGCACAAGAAACATATAAACCTAAACAAAAGCAAACAGTTCAGTCCCTCCTGCAGTTACCTGACCAAGCAGAATCTTGTGGAGGTTCTGGGGTCCTTCCTCTCCCCCGTCTCCCCACATCAGGCTCCACTAACACAGCACTGTCATCCTTCCACAGCCACTTTTCTATGTGCTTCTACCCAGCACACTGTGGGAGAAATCCAGTCCCTTTGGTCACATAAGGCCTTGATTACCCTCGTTTGTTGCTCAAAGTCCTCTCCTAGCTGATCTATCACTTATTTATTTTTATCCAAACTTCAGGTTATAAAACACTTTTGAACAACAGTGGCAGTGGCTAGCATTCTTTGTGCCACTTAGCTCTGCTTGAGAAAATAAACATTTTGCACCTTACTTTGCATGTTTGTTTCTCAGCTTTTAAGCTGTGCCAAGTCTCCAGCCTGCTGCAATGTTGTTGCTGCCCTAACAAAGCCAGAGCAGTTTCCTAGCAGAGCGTATTAGCTTGGGGTTCATGCCTCACCTGTGATATGCTTCACTGTGTTCCTGGGAGATGTAAAATTAAGCCTACAAGCAAATAAGCCCAGGGACTATGGAGCATCCAGCACAACAGCCGCCTTCTACAAGCTCTGTGTCACCACCTCGTGGATTTTTGAACGGCAAATGAAAACGGAGAAGGCAAAAAACCATCCCTGGTACATACACAGAGAGTTCCCAAAGCAATCAGAACTTCTAAGCTGTGTTAAGACAGGCTTCCTCAATTGTCACACTGGGATTTAAAGAGATTTAATTGTATGAAGCATTATTTAATTTGAAAATATTTAAAAACCAAGAACTCAGTTTATCCCCTTGTGATTACAAGAAACTACTCCAGAGATGGTTTACACTAGGCACCTGAGGGCAGTTTTTATGTAAGGCTCCATTTCTCCGACTAGGCTAATAATGAAGACATGCATTTAATTTAACATAGTTCAAGACTTTTCTTCCAAAATACATGCACAAATCAAGTGTTAACCTGGCATGCATTTTTGTAAAAAATATGCAGTCAAACGAAGATTGAAATAATTCTAGAAAACAAGTTAAGCAAAACAAAATCCTCCAGAATTTTTACAGTCCTGGTGCTGCAGTAGCTTAAAAAGCTGCAGAACCATTTTTCAAGGAATTGTACAGGAATGCCCTCAGATTTAACACAAAATGAGTATGTGGGCCTAATTCTTGATTTGGGAAACATTTTCAGTAATTCCTGAAAGTGTGACTGGTCTCTGTCCCTGCACTCTTACAATAGGTAGCTGCACTGACTTATTTTGCTGCCTGAACTAGCTAGACAGGCTTTACAGCAGCCAAATCTTAGAAGAAGAAAAAGAAATTAATTGTTCTCTGTCATCCAATGAGCACCAGTGAGTCGATCTGCATCCAAGGCTCTTTAACCTTTCATCTTCAAAGGTATGCTAAATTTTCTATTCTGACATGTTCTTCTAAAAATAGCCAACAGGCTTTGGGCCTACAGCTGTTTTTAGATTATCTTCACATCTAGTCTCAAAAGCTTTTTCTCCACAGGTGATGCCCTCAGCTTTGTTAGTTTATCACCTAACACAGCTTTAGCTGAAAAGGCAGTTCAGCTGACAGTCAACGGGAATCCCGCCGCCTCTGCGATTCTTTGCTGCCACTTACTCAAGCAAGGCTGCCAGGAAGCACTTGGCTGAGTTAATAATTGTGAATGAAACATTTCATCTAGGGTAACAGCAAAATGAAACTAAATGTTTTAACCAAGTGTGACTGTACATGTTGTTTACATGGCTCTCTAAGTATTTTCAATTATGTTTTGTAAAGAGAGATTAGGAATATGCAGTGATAAACTAGGAACACTGAATCTGATGAGTGACTGACTGTTCCTTTAATAACTTCAAGCAAAAGAAAAATGAAGTTTCCTTCCTTTGTAATGAGAGAAACATGACACTTACCTGGGTCCACACACAATTTTATAGGAATGAAATTATGTGTTTTCCTACTGAAATCTCTGTGTGTTTCCCACTCGTGTGTGTGAAATTTCCTACTGAAATCCCACATATGGGACAGCACAAGATTTTGTGCATTTAGAAGAATATTATCAGTTTGCAGAGTCCAGTAGAACAAAATAATTTCCACCTTGTCAACTATTAATTATCTTTTTTATTTGTTCTAAAAACAGTAGGCTAAAATCCAGCAAGAAATAGTAAAAATATCACAACTGTAACATACAAAACTTCATAATGAAAAAAAAAATAAATCCTGTACCAATAAAAATCTACAAGGTTTGGAGGAAAACTTTTAAGTATTTTCCAATTCTGAAAACAGGTCAGATGCATTCATGGAAACAGTCCCTTTAAATAACAGTAAGCATAAGAAATAGATGTGCAAGCATGCAGTATTTTAAGCTCTAAGAGTAAACATAACGTGTTTTCTATCAGAACCGTTGCAATCATTCAAATGCCAACCTTCAAACTCTTCTTTGAATCTAACGTTGAAATCTCAGACTAATATACGTGGAACAATAAGGACACCTTGAGGCAAGTCAGAAAAATGCAAAACTCTCTATTCCACATTGACATGGGAGGACATACAGACTCTTCATAAATCTGAATTCCTTGGAATTGCCACCTGATGTAAACGATAAGCTCTTAAAACTGTTAGGCAAAGTCCCACAAGTTCCACAGAGTAGTATTAAAGCAGCGCTTGGTCAGCACTCCTGAAATGCTAGAATATATGCTTACCAATTAGGTTAATCTACTTGTTAATAGTTTTGAAGACAGACCTGTTTTTGCAACGCACTAACCTTGTTATTCTGAATTGCTTTTCTCCTCATTACAGAACTCAAAAAAAATCCTTCCCACTGCTCGGTATTACACTGTACATATTTTTAAAAGACAAGGTATAAAAATAGTGAAAAGGTTTCTAAATAAGTATTAAATGCAAATTACACAAAAATTAAACTTTCACAGTTCTTTGTCACTCTCTACAGTTTCAAGTATTCCTTTAGTTTTTTACCTTTGAAAAACTGATATAATACTAAATATTAAAAAAAAAAAAGTGGGAAGAGAAAGAAATCTTACACTTCTTATTTTGTTTAATATTTTTTGCACATGACAAAGCACTTTTTTTTTTTTAGTATAGCTTCTAAGTTAGAACTGGAGTTGTGGGGCCGTTTGTAGAGCTTTCTGTTCCCTTAGTGCTATCTGCAGCCTTAGAATCTTCACATGCTTCAGAAGGCTCATTTTCCTCTGGCGTTGGTGGTGTAAGATCAATAGTGATCAAATCAGCTTCCTGATCTGTTTTTTCTACCTCACTGCAAAATTCAACTTTATCTTCCTGCTGGCTGTTCTTCTTTATTTGTCCATTCTGTGCAGGGTAGGTGCTGGCAATGGTGTCATACAGAAACTGGTAATGTTCCTTAAATATGAAGAGAAGAAGTTAGTATGAATGGAATGCTCAGAGCCCAAGAATAAACCCATTCTTTCTCTGATTTCTTTCATTTTAGAAATGTAACATGTAGTTGAACATGCAAGACTGCATACAAAGCAGCTTCTACAGTTTCTGGTGTGCAGAGTGTTGCTTCTATGATTTATGCTGATTTCATGTGTATGTACTGTTTCTGTAACTGCATCAGACGTTCCAAGTTGTCACTCAGTACCCTCTTTGTTCACAACATACAAAAAATATGGTTTTTACAGTACCTAAGTTGTAAACAACAGGTATTGTAAAGAGTCTAGAAAAGCCATCTAATAACCTGCCCCATATCGATGACACCTAGGTCTGGTTTGTTAGTACATGCACAGTGTATGCCAAAGAGACATCATTCCTCTGGAGGGATTTAACCAAAACAAGTCCATGGCCACCAGCCTCTGAAATGGAGTTAGCCTCCTAACTGCAGAAGGGACACTGTGCATGTGTACCCCTGAGTCAATGGCAGAACCATCAATTTATGCAATTTATAGTTTTATAATATGCACCGTTCCACAAAGGTGTTATAGAATTGCAGCTCTGGACACCTCACAGAATCCTTCATTCTTATCAGTAACGGCCAATTCCCAAGTAGTGGTGACTGGCTGTGAATGTCCTGATTAGAATTAGTGTTCCCTATGAAGAAATTATGCATAAGGTTATGAGGACATCAGTGACCATGATAAGTAATCTCATATTTTTTTCTGGTAATTCATAAGATTTACTTACAAAGTTGGAGACCACTCCCAGCCTGGTGCGACGAAGAGCTTTTACTACTTGGAAAACATCTATTACTTCTTCTATTTCTGCACTTTCCAAGAGGGTCATTAAAGCACAAAATACACCAGTCTGCTGTGATCCATCACTAGAAGATGATGTAAAACATACATGTAAATTTAAAATGTAAAATCAGCAAGTCCTCTCACTAAATGTTGGATTTATTTCAAGGCCTAAATAATCAATTACATTTCCAAAACATTTTTTACTAGACTGAAATTGTTACAATTAAGAATATCTGTAGGACACACACAAGACAGTTTATCTAGAGGCTACCTGGATGTCACAAGGCCACTTAAGGGGTAAGAGAGAAATGAGAAGCTTCAGACTTACGTTTTCAACAACTGTTAGCAGGATTGTCCTGTTTTAGATGGTATGCAAGGCTATTCCTGGAAATGGTCCTAAAAAAGTGGGCTTTATGTACTGGAGCAAGAGATGAACCTAAAAGCTAGATCCTTATTAGTAGTACGCTACAAGAGCACTCTGACCTAGAATTTCTTCTCAAAATACATGTACCAGGCAAGAGCAGCTAGCTCTGACCACGTACTCCATGCCCATGCTTGCCAAGGAGAAGTGTGCTCAGTTTTCATGATTACAACCAAAAAAGGTCAAGCTCCAGCAATTCAAGGACTCTTCTAGGGAGAGATGAGTCTCCAGACACGTGGAAAGGTTTGTTGGAAAAGGTAGGCATCCCAAAATTGTGGTTGTTATGTAAATCCAGAACTTAGAGCTAGGTTAAGGTATGTGCTGAATTCAGACCCACCGGCAGTGGATGACGAGCGGGACACTGCGGGTACTCCTGTTGTCCTCAGTGACTGATCGGACTGGAACTTTTTGTTTAAGGTTGAAGATCATGCTAACTAAATCTTTGGGGTTTTCTGGAATATCCAAGCCACTCCACTTGTGATACTGATACTGATACACCTTCTGTGTTTCTTTTGTCTGAAAAACAGCAATGGAGATGTAGTCAATGTTCAGGTTAAAATAAAGATTCATGTAGTACATCTATTGCAGCTGATTTGCAAAAGAAAAATTATGTTCCTGAGGAACTGCATGGTGATGTGAGTTCTACTTCATGAATACGAGGTAGGTAGACATCCAGGCTTTGTTCGAAGTACAAAAGACAGCTGACCTCCTGAGACTTCACTACCACCATCTCAGCAATCCCCTAAATGGAAAATCTGAGCTAATTCATAGCATTTATCATGATTGGCTGCTGGTCTGGAGAAGAAAAATATTTCCATTTCTTAGAGCAGAAGGTAAGCGCTGTGGAAACTGTCCCTTCTCTTTCTTTAGGCTAAGTTTATAATAGGGAATCAAATTTAAAACTTCCTTTTGGAATTTGCGAAGCAACTTTTACCTTCAGATGTGTAACAACAAATGCACGTATGGTATAACTAGAACAACAGTTGACATCTGTCATTTGAACTTCTATGCCATCATACACTTGTTTTCCTTCTCCCCAGTACTGTGCACAGAGTTCCTAAAATGGATAAAAGTACAAGTCAGTGCTCACCATTCAAACCTCCTTTTATTTTATCTTCCACATGCACTTACAGAATATATTGACTGTAAAGTAGTAGGAATGTCACTGTATTTTAAAATACAGCATCATACACTCGTCCCCTCAAAAATTCATTAGAAAGTAAATTAAGAAGGTAAATAATAGAACAGATTATATTGGAAGTGCAAATTCTTCATCCTATGAAACATGCTTAACTGGAGGAAGGGAATAAAAGAGTGCAGTGCAGTGTTTTCTTTGCACGTAGAGGACCCTTAATGTGTCACTGTGAAGACATGACCTCACCTGATCTCCTTCTTTCAGCTCTGTCAGCATAACAATGACTTTGACTTTTCTTTGGAAGACCATTTGCCAGAAGTCAGAGATAGTTTCCTGCAGTGGTCCCTGTGTTGCAATCATGGCTTTTGGACCCCAGTAACCCTATTAAAGAAATTTGAAATATTTTTTTCTTAAACTCATTTGAAATGTGATTGTCAAGCAACAGAACTCATTATCAGTTAAAGAATACCCAGTGAAATAAGCTAATGAACCCTTTTATTTATAGGGAAAATATGCCTATCACAGTAGGCAATGGTTTTACAGGAATTCTACAAGCCAAATGGCATTAAACTCAGTCCTCTTAACAACAGTATCACTTCCAGATTGACAACAAGGTATACTCATGCTGCAGCGGATGAGATCTCACACTGCCATTTTCTGCAAAGCATATTTTTAAGGGCTAAAACATTTAGTTCTACACAGCTGTTTAATTTGACCACTAAGAAACTGAGTTTATACCACATGAAGTTGGTGCACCAGTTTACACTGAGCTACCCAAAAGTAAAAATACATTTACTCTGAATAGATATCCTAACTGTGCAGCATTTCAAATAATTCAGATAAATCAAATTTAGCTAGTCATTCCAAATCAGTTATTTCATTAGTGACCAATAACTGCTCTCCATCTTTTGGAGGCCTATATGATACCAAAAAAACTGGTAGCCCCAATTTTCACTAGTAGGGTTTTGTGTATGTGAATAACTAGACTCACATTTCATTAACAGGAAAAATTTTAATGTGGATCAACTTGTAGGCAGATGCCCACTAATAGAAATACATGAGGCCAGCCTGAAATCTGGTTTTAAACAACACACATAGACACGCAAAAAAAACGTGTTCCTGTGTTTAGTCTCACTATTTGAGACTGCACAGTCTAAGGCTATGTAAGAGAAAAAGATTCATCTCATTACTGCAGCAAACTGTAGAAGATTTTCATGATTAAAACTACAAATGGATTTGCCATTCGACTGTCAGATCTTTCTCCCTTATTCAGGTAAATCCTATTCTATTTGTGAAGCCAGTAAAAGTAAGAGCTTAAGCCAGAATACACTTTTAGCTGCAAGCTTGTGAAATACTTGTAGTGGATCCTCTCCATACATACAGTTATGAAAGAAGCATTGATGTATTTGGTTGATTCCTCACAGTCACTGTCCTCATCTGAGGAGTCATCTGAATCATGTTCACCCTCCTTACTGCATTCATCTTCATGCCTGATTGGCACTCGGTTAAAGTCATCTGCATGAGACAAAGTGTCACCGTCACGCCACGCTGCCACTCAGGTATAGCATTAGAGGGGGACTCTTCCTGCATGCGCAGGGTGGGAAATAGATAGAAAAAGGCCAGTCCTTTCACAACAGACTGCAGAACAAAGGCCACTTTATTTGAAATAAACTCTCCCAATAATTCACATTTTTAAAAACTCATCTCTTCTTTTTTAAAACACTATCAGAAGTTTCTAGTTTTACAGTATTCAGAAAGTTAATCAATCAAATATATCTCAGCAAGGTAATTTACTGTCCTCATTTTTTCAAAATTCAGTAGGTTTCCTTACAGAAGATAACAGATAAAATATGGGAAGGTTCATGGAAAAGACTTACATGGAATTACATTGGCATTCCTATTTTTGCTTTTATTTTCCTCACGATTCCCAGTGTTCTGCGTCCGCCACCCTTTATAGGAAGGTAATCTCTAAAGAAAGAGGATGTTTGGTATTATGCTTGATTAAAATGGTTCCTGGAATCATTTCCCCCTCTGGACACCCACACCCAGTCTTCTCTCACTGTCTCACTTCTTAACTTTACTTCTTTAAACTTTGGTCACATCTGGACTATAATTTAAAAATGCCTGCTATACCACGTACAATGGCACGGGAAATCAAGCACACAGACACGAGTAATCATTCTATGCTCCTCATCTTTGCTAAAAATACTAATATCAAAAGCAGGAATAAAATTTTGCTAATTTATACCTTTTTTCATAAAGGTAAAGAGGCTGTTTCTGTGCCAGAGAAATAAAATGGCACAGAAATGATCTATTATGTACGGTATCTCTATCTCATGACTACTACATGACTACTACACGACTACTACAGAACATGGCACATTCTGATGTAAGTGCAAGGTAAGGGCACTAGTATGCAATGCTTATTTACCTGAAACTCTGCCTCCAGCAGAGAAGGTTCACTCGGAGGATCTTTTCTTTTCAGATTGTTAAGATAGGAATGCAGTTCTGAGAGACTGACCTCTGTTTCTCCATACTGATTGTATTCCACTAGCGCTTGATGGATAAGGATGTACTGAGACTGGTGTTTCCCATTTGAAGGATTTAAAAATGAAGTTATTAAAAAGTAAAAACAAAAACAAAATTATATCATTTTTTTAAACCTTTGTAAGAAACTATTACTGCCATGATGTTATTAGTGTTAATAATACTAAGCATTAACATTACATAGGCATTAAATACAAGTATTAAAAATCAGAGCGGCTTCCAAATTAGACATTTTGGAGTATATCTAGTGTGTAGGATGACGAGTGTTCTGCATATAAATGTAATGTCATTCAAGAAATTTGCAACTGAGATGTGAAAGGTCTGCAAAACACTTAAATAAGTTAAAAACAGGCATTGCATCAGTCCATAACTTTTGTTGTACTCTCAACTCTACTGAAAATCCCACCTAGACAGACAGTTTTTAGAATCTGAAAATCAAGTTTGACTATGCAAGGTCAATTTTGCATTTGTGATTTGTATGCCAAAAGCTGGATTATCAAATCTAAAATGTTCTTCTTGGCTTCCTTTTTTAAAGCCTAAACTTAAACGTCGAGGTTTCTAAACCTGAAAAACTGTGTTGGAAGTTCTTCTCTCTCTTAATATTTTCCAGAGCTATATTTTGTATTAACAACTTCAACTGAATTGTAGCAGTACCCAAAACTGAACAGCGCACTTCTGAGAAATACTGATGAAGCCCTAGCAAAGGAGAATGCTAAGTGACAGGAGTTTTAGTGAGATACCTCTACTTGAACCATGAGGCACCGCTGTCGACGCAGCTTCACAACATAGCCATAAACATCTACTCTGCCTTCTGCATCCAGCCCCTCCAGCATGGCATCAATTCCTATATATGTCCCGGTGCGCCCAACACCAGCACTGCAAAGCACAAAAGGATTTGGTTATCAAGTGGGAATGGTATCTCCCAGTCCCAATCTGAGATGGGGTCAGAGAGAAAGCATAAGAGAAAATGTGTAACAGGACATGAAGCAACTGAAAACAGTTCTTGCTGTAAATTAATTGGCAACACAAAAAAATATTAATTTGCATTTTAAATACCTTTCATTGAAAGTAAGGCAGATATGGCCAAAAGTGGTGATTATAGCCAGAGTAGCCCAACATTTATCTGGCTGCTTTCTGAAAGTCCAAAAGTCTGCGTGTCCTCAGATTTTATCAACCTGAATATCAGATCCTTCAGAAAACAGGCTTTTTTATGCATCTGTCTGCCTTACTCTCGAGTAATCAAGTCATAAAATTTAGAATTAGTCAAATACCTTTGTCAGCTCCCTTTTCTGAATAGCTTTATTTCATGTTCATTTAACATTAACAATTTTTTTTTAAAAATCATATATATTTACCTGCAATGAACCACTATTGGGCCACTAAAAAAGTTGCTGAGAGCATTAACTCTGCGTCGGAGTTTAAGAAGGAGATGTGGATCCTCAGGGACTCCATGGTCTGGCCAGCTTGTAAACTGAATATGAGTGACATCTCTTCCAGCTGTCCTTTCCTTTCCCTAGACAAAGTGAAATGTGGGTTTTTTTAATATATATGTACACAAAGCCAAAATCAAGTGCAGATATACAAAGCAGAAGAAAAATAAGGGCAACAGTCATCAAATGTTGAAACAGAAATTTCTTTTTCATTCAGTGTGCTATAATGCTGTAATCCCAATAGTCTCAGATTACAAGATTTTTCATATTCAATTTCAATTAAAAAATATCCATGAATCAGGAATACACAAGACTCCAACAGAGGACAAGCAGGAGGTTCAGTGTTGCTAAAAATAAGTTTTTCTCAGGTTAGCCTATGATCCAGAGTACAATAGTCTCCCCACCCTATTCATAAATAACTTGGTCAGTGTATAGTTCTGCTTACTTCAAGGGGTACAGGTTGGTAATTCTCTTACATCTCCTAGGAGTAGCCTGCTGAGGTTACAACAGATTTAAAAAGAAGAAAAAATTAAACTGTAACTCAGACTTCTACCATTTAGAAGTAGATACAATAAAACCTACGCTTTTCAATGAGACTGACTCTCTTAAGTCACTTGATTAAATCATGTCAGGTCTTGAGTCCTACTTTCATATGCTGCTGGTAGATTAAAAGAGAGGACATACACTTTGATAACCATGATTATAAAAACAAAATGAGAAAGACATCTCAATGGCATGATTTAGCCAAGATTTAGCATGGCTATATGGGCATCTGCTCAGTAACTAACAACCAAGTTCTTGCTCAAAGTTGAACTATCCAGTTGTGGCACAGTTACTCCTACAGTTATTTGCCATTGTTTCAGTAATTATACATCACTATTCCACCAGAACTGCAGAAGCATCCACTTTCTCACCAGGGACCACTCTTAAATTCTACAACCAATATCAGTTTTGTCTATATTAATATGATGTCAGCCAGAGAGCAGACAGCTCTCAAAATATCAGTTCTCAACCTGCAGCAGTCTCTTATTTCTAAGGTCAGATCGTTGTAGTCACAGAGCAAGGTCTTTGTTAATAGTTAATTCTTAACATGCTGATGTTCTTACTGTCTTCATGTGAAGTTACAACTTTCTTTTAATCAGACTACTTCCTGAGAAAATTTTAATGCAACATGAGACAGCAGAATAGGAATTTCCAGCTGTAGTCACGAATCAAGATGGGTGGAGTCTGTCACTTGACTATTTTCCTGAAGATCCCTCAGCAGATTTACTCTTTGAGTCTTAATGTTTTTAGCTATGACTTACACTCCATTTACCCTTGCTGAAATATTTTCTCAGAGGGCCTGTGAGGAGCATTTAGCCTTAAATGGCAAATTTTGTTCTCAATTACACACAGGGCAACTAATGAGATTTCAGATGTATAAAAGAGAGCAACTAACCAGCCTTAATGATTCTACATGTAGCCAAATAATTTTAAAACACTTATGTTTATAAATACACTTGAGATTGCCTGAATTTGTGATTGTCCCACTGTACAATTATCACGAGGGTAGATAATGTCGCTCTATGAGTCACATTGATTTTACTTGCAGAAGGGTACGCTGAGATACACATAAGCCAGTAAAATTTCTGTGTTCAAGAACAAGCTGAACATCTAAGGAAACCACCGTGTACTAAGTTTTCCATACTTAACAGTGTATTAACAGTTTCCTCCTAAATGTAGATTCCAGAGTACAAAGGAAAATACATTCTAAGATGGGAAATACCTGTCTAACTCATATTTCTTGTAAGGAATGACACCCACATCTAAGAAGTTTTCTCTTAGGCTATATATTGCTTAGGGAAAGCAGCAGTGCATCTCCCATTGATAACTGACCCTTCTCTTAAAATGATCTCTCAACAATACCTACAGACTCCAAATAGGCAGTCCAGTTTCAGTCAGTCTTACACTTTTGAATCAACTTACATTTGTGATGTGTAATTTCTGAATGACATAGTCTGGACACGTTTTACTTTCATTAATCGTCACAATGATGTCCCCATACATTGCAGATCCATTCTCCATTGACGGCCAGTACTGGGCACATTTGTTCTGTGAAGACACGAAGTTAGGTGAGTAGCATGATAGTAAAGCAGTAGAGAGCTGAGAGCTAGAAGTCTGATTTGAAATAGATGGCAACTCAGTATAGTTTTACCACCTTCTCACAGGTCTTGTACTCTCCTGAAAAGGCTGTCATTGCTTAGGATGTCAGTGCCAAATAATTCCAAATATCCAACAGTTCAGGTCTCTGACCTGAAATTTATGCCCATGGAATTTAACTTGGAATATAAAGTGGGGAAAAAATCCTGTACACAAGCTGAAAAAGTGAACAGCTACTGTTGCTGTTGCCTGAAGGCTGTAGAAAAGTTTGCGGCTACTTCTATGCCTTTTCAGTCTTCAGTGAGGGATGTTGCTCCTGCCTGCCTGTAACATCAACTTGGGGATGCTGTAAATCTGCATGCTACCAACATTTTCATCTTTGAAAGCATTGAAAACAGCAGTTCCCCTTCTTTCTGCTGTATCTGGAATAAGGAATAAAAGCAAGCTAGAACCATCCAGAAGCATGCAGTTAAAGGTAGGGCAAAGACAATAGATTAAAAAAAATATTCTGTCTAGGATTTGCTGAGGGCATTGCCAGGATATCAAAAGATAATAAAAAGGAGAAAAATACAAACTATATCTTTATGACAGGTCTGTGACAAGCTAGAATTCTACCTTGAGCCCTTTTCCGAATTTATTAGCTATAGTTTGGAAGCTGTCTCTCTGCTACTTACAGCTGTGACTAAAGTGACATTTTCTGATGAAACTGGTAATTCCATAAGGCAACACTGCTTTGATATGCTTTCCTACATAGGTTCTGCCACAAGAGAACAGCAAAGAATGAAAACAAAGAACTAAGAAGAAAATGTAGTTCATCAGAGCACAGCAACTCATTCTGTTTTCAGACAAAAGAAAGATGGAAAGATGGCTATTTCTCACCCTCTTTCCTTCCTCACAGCGAGTCACCATGACAATAATTGTTGCCTTCTGTTCCCAGATCATCCTCCAGAAATCATCCATGGTTTCATCCTTGGGGCCTAGCAGGAGATGTTTTAAGAGAGTTTTTCAGAGTGCGGCTACATGAAAAAACACTTGCCTTCTTGACATGCTTAGCCATGCAGTCTGAAAAGCTAACCAGAGATCATGCAAATAATAGCCACAGACTTGATTTCATTATGACTGCTGCCATTATGCTACAACATTTTAAAAGTCTCACATATAACTTTAGTGCATAGCTGTGAAATCTGAAAACTTTTGGTGTAAAACTATACATCATGAGAAATCTGGTTTTGAAGTACAATTTACTTATCTACACAAAATGCCCTAAACAAAAACTCATTGGCAACTTTTTCATATTAAATATCAGAATTTCAGATTTTCAATTTTTCTTTAAATTTACTAATACTTTTTTACTATTTTTTAACAAAAAATGGGTGAATAAAGAAAGCGTATTCTTTTCATGTTAAAAATTACCTTGTGCAGCAATGTATTTTCTTGGTTCTTTGAAGCCCTGTAAAAAAGTATTATGTTATCAACATCTAGAAAGGAAGCATGATCAAATTAAAAGATTTGCCACTTTGAAAATAAATTTGATATGCAACAGTCCAATAATGCCAAATACATTACAAATACAATACAAATACATGAAAAGAATTCAAATGGAAATCCTCAAATGTGTTCATGAAATGTACAGACTACAGAATTTCTTCATAGTGCCTAAGACCTTTTTTAAGAGTAAGTCACTCACATCAATATAACTTGCATTGATATAGTCTGATCCTGGGTCTCCTGGGATCTCCGAGAGCTCAACACGGTTATGATCATCTGTTTAAGTCATTTAAAACAAAATCATTATATTATCTCAAGGCACTGAGAAAACAAATACTCACAAAACATGCAAAAGTTGTAACAAATACTCACATGGAAGGATATCAATGTAGCGGTTCTTGTTCTGATTATGGCTTTTTTTGGCCTCCTTTATTGAAAATTTAGTGAAAACTCTAGGAATACTCTGTAAAATACAATGTTTCTTTTACTAGGTAAGCATATAGCTAAAATAGCTTCTACTTACAGTCAAATGTGTATGGAAGAAATTTGGTACTACAGAGTCTGGAAGGTAAAATTCTGTTTCATATGATACTACTTCACATACTTATCTAAAATTAACAATTTCTTTTCCCTTAATATAAATAATGTGCATATATATCACAATTATATATTTTTTATATCCCCATGACTATGCAGTAAGAGAAAGTATTAAAAATATGTATCGAAATGTACGTTAGAATGAGAAGTATTTAGACTGTATTTTACACTTCTGCTGAAAACCACCTTCAGGAAAAAAAGTACCATGATCTTATAATGAGGAGAGGTTGGTAACAAAATTAACTGAAGCCTACTTGATCTTAGATGGGAATTAACTCAGTTTTCTAGATTCCTATTTTTTTATATATTTATAACCAGTGCATACACTTCACACATCTCTTGAACAGAATTCTTCCAACCACCTGGCTACAAATCTGTGGCATATTTTAAGCCAATGACAAACCTGAAATTCATCCAAGAAAAGTCTTCCTTCATCAGCAATCTTCCTCTTGTACATGTCCAGCAGTTGCTCCGAAGGTATTGGCTCTATGTTCAGAAGTTGCCTGTCATCATCTTTAACTGTGTAAATACGTTGAACATTTATTGTTACTGTCTTTGAAAATGCAAATTACATTTCAATAAATGTGATTCTCAAATTGTTAGATAAATTAACAAAAGGACAACCTCTTTAACTAAGCATGTTTATTTTTCTAAGCTGGCTCCGGCAACACCATTGTTTTGAAAAATAAACATGCTTTAACAAAAGGACAACCTCTTTAACTAAGCATGTTTATTTTTCAAA
>JAVJGI010000032.1:763638-774387 GCA_035590275.1 Ibycter americanus
ACAACCTCTTTAACTAAGCATGTTTATTTTTCAAAACAATGGTGTTGCCGGAGCCAGCTTGAGCAAACAGGCCCTGGGAATAACAGAACTTGCTCAGCTCTGCCGCCTGACTGGAGACACCTGAGGAGGAGGCTACATGCAGGGACATTGCACTAACAGCAGTTCTGTATGAAGTGGAGACTGTCACATTCAGATCACAGCAACAGCCCCAACGTCCACAATGGTTACATGGCCTTGCCCTCTGCTTCAATTCTGATCATCCATCGTCAGCGGTAAAACAGATTACTGCGCAATCAACCTACAAATGTAACATGTAGTGCCTACTTTTACAAATTTCTCCAAATTATTCTGAGTTGCAATGATCTGTAATATCTTTAATGATAAAGTAATGACTGAAGAAGATCTAACATCTCTAACTAGACATTTATTCATTTTTCATTTACACTGAAAAGATGCTTTTTATAACAACCGTGTGCCAAAGCAAATGGATTTGAATATCAACACAACTTCCCATTTAATGTCATTTATTTCTGTGGGCTTAAATGTCATAAATTATTTTTTTCTTGAACCTTCCTGGTGTTGACTGATTCTGCCTTTCTTCATAGGCTTTGAAATTTTGCAGTAAAATCTGACTGGCTTATGTTTAAATTCTTGCATTGAAAAAGGTGCACAGGAAAGGGAAATTCTGGTTGAAGCTGTATTTGATTCTGGACTTACTCTCAGGGCTAAACATACCACAACTATTATCTAGGATAATAAAATTTTGGTTGTAATTAAATAACAAATAAGAGTTTTTCAAATACTGATAAACTTTCAATTCTTTTAAGTATAAATACTTCAGCTATGTATTTACTGAAGTATTTTTTTCCTCCAAATGAGGTGTTGTCATGTTGATATCTATAATTTATTTATACAACCTAGAATGTAAATAATCCAAAGGTGGCAGCTAGACATGTGACATTTTATTTCCACTTGTAAATATATAAAGATACTCACTTGCAACAAGGTTCACACCTTCAGAAGAATTGCTGTAAGAAGCAAAAACATCTGTAAAAGCCTTGCCTAGTAAGACATATATATGATAATGAGTTAAGCAGTTTTGTATGTGAACACCAAGACTGTTCATTATCAGCAGATTGCATTACAAGCTCTCTGTGAAACAGGAGTACAAGAGGGCTACAACTGGGACTTGCAGGCCCTACGCAGAGGTGGTTGGAATCCTTTTCCTCCTACTCTGAGCATTATTCAGGGGGAGAAATGAGAACCACATCAAACAGCTTTACTGCTTGCACAACTTTGTCCATATCACCTGCAGCAAACATCTTTAATTTCTTCACTGGAGTGACTGCTCACACCATCTTTGTTTCTCTTGCTAAATAAGTGACAAAAAGCTAACACATACATAAAATACAATGAAATTAAGTTTAAATGCTAAGTAGCCAAGAACAAGCCAGACTCTCTGGAGCTGTACAAGCAAAGATTAGCTTTGTTCCCAAAGCATAAAAGTTTGCATCTGAGCAAGGGCAGCTCCCTGTTCCACTAAGGGACAGAACAGGGCAGGGAAAGGGGCTGGAAGACACAAGTCCCCAAGTTGTGCTGTTGCCAGAGGGCTGAGGGGTTTCTGAAGAAATTGCCCTAACTGCTCTGTCTCTACCAACAGCAAATGTCCCCTCACACATTGCACCACCTCCCTTCACAGCAATAGCAGCAGCCAGCCTGGTCTTCCAGGGCTCTGGCAGTTGTCAGGGAAGGCAGTGACCACTCTTCTATCGCCATCCACTGTCATACAGAACTGCCAAGTCACCTACAGATGACTATAATAAACAAAGCCTCCCTGAGATGCTGGTTTGTGTGAATAAGCATTTGAAAGTGTTTGAAGAAAGTGTGTATTATTTTCACTACTTTTAACTTAAATAATGGAGGAAAAGTTTTCTGATATTTGTGAACATTTTTTCACAAAACTAGTGACAAGACATTTTGTTCTAGCAGATCAGTTCTTCTGTGCCCTAAGAAGGAGTATAGCAGAGATTTTAAATCTTTCATTGTATTTGCATTGCCAGACAAACCACTAAAACTTGAGTTTCTTTTGAAAGGATTAAAAGGTAAAGGGATGTCTTTTCCCAAACTTGTAAAATTTTTGCACTACCTGTTGGGAAATCTTGTGGAAAAACAGAAAGCCTCCTCTCCCCACCCACCTGCTTTATATAAGAGAGGGAGAGAAACATGAAGCTTACCTAAGCTTTTTTTTGTGAAGTTCATAGATTTTGTACAGAACCAGTAGTAAAGCAATTGAAGTCAGAACAATCAAGAATGCTAAGAATATAATCAGGGCTCTAGAATTATCTAGCAACAGAAAAAGAATACATTTATTATTTCTTGAATGCATAATTAATCAAATTTCAGAATTACAATTTTTTTCCTTTTTTAAAAAATCTGTATATTTCCTAGAACCAAGACACATGACTTTTTTGTGAAAAAAACTAACCAACTAGTTTTCAGTGTTTAGTGTAAGTTTGTTATTCCAAAGTGCCAAAACTTTTAAGCTCACAGAAAAGGAAGGAACTTCATTTCTTCATTAATAAAAAATTCACTTAAACTTTCCATGTCCATTGTCACAATGCTACAACTCACTCACTGGTTCGGCATTACCGCACTTGCCTCCTGCTCTGTGTGACCTGTACACCTGAGCAGTGGAGCTCACAGCTGCTCCTGATCCGGGAGCTGGGAATCCCTGACAAGTCACAGATGTTCAGCTCCTGAAATGCAGGCTCTGAACACAGGAAAATAATCCTAAAGTGAATAAGTTAGAGAAAATAATTTCTAGTTGCATTCAAATGTTTCCTGAAGAAACCACAGCTGTGTAGTAATTCTGATTTACAGTCAATGACTTGTCAGCATGACCTGTTACATTAATGCTGCACGAGGATATTATTTATTCAAATGCAGGTCAACCATTAACTATAACAGACGGTTTGGATTTTTAATTAGGAGCAATTGTGGTGGAAGTCACGGTGTACACTATTACTCTATGCTATGCTGAAGTCTAAAAGTCAAAATGTTGTATATATTTACTTACATCTGGTTCTTATACTCTTCTTTACTGGCTGCCCTCTATGTTCTCCATTAAACACCAAGATCTGCATGCAGTGGGTGAGAATATAGAAGTTAAGATATAACAAGTAAAAATTTCTCCATACAATTTTTTAATAACACAAAACTCAATGGATATTCTAAATACATCCATCTATTTTCAACAAATCAACCTCACTGACAGCAGGATCTGCTGTCTATCTTTATATAACCATTTATAGTGCAGCTCAGGTTTCCACTGAAGTTACAGCAAGATCTAGATCCAAAAATATGCAGGTGACTGAAAAAAAAAGTTAGTGAAATAGAAGACACATTTTACAAAATCAAAATCAGACCTATCTCAAGGAAAAAATCAAATTTATCTCTTATCAAAATAAAACCTCTCAAATCTGAAAAATAGCCATGCAATACATAATAAAACATCATCATTTTATTTGCTTCAACAGTACATATACAAATAGCCAACTGAATTGGATATTTTTAATACAAGTTCCTGTGTGGGAAGTAATTCATAGAAGTTTAAATTATAGAAGACAGAATAAATATTTTAAAAAGATGCTTTCTTGCAACATTAAATTTTGGGTAATTTAACTGGTGTTAAAATACTGACTTTGTTTAGATGTGTATATATTTCATAATATATTTTACATTTATCCAATCTTTTACATTTCCTTAATCGAAACTCCTGTCAGATCTAATAGGCAGCTTGAAGTTTGTACATCAAATATTTCACTTTTCTGGTGAAAAAAAATTAATCTTATGATTAAACTAAAGACTTAATACTAAACAGTAGAGAATATTAACACAATTGAATAGTAGTGATTTTAATAGTAATATTCTCCAGCTGCAAATCATCCAAAAGGGGAGGAGAAGGACTTTCAGCACCGTTGCTGACTGCAGACTGAGTTCTTACTGAGCCTACCTGATCCCTTAAGAGAAACCTCTCCTGAAGACTCAAAGGACTGTGCCCCAGCTCCCACCCTCTGCTCTAAAAGGCCGATGTGTTCAGGGGGTTGGTGGTTTCTGAATTCTGCAGCTGGGAAGAAAGCAATGGCAGGTGGTAACACCCAGCAGAGCAGCAGAGGTGGCAGAGAAAACAAGGAAGAAGCTTTTCCGATAGCAAAAGCCAGAAACCTAGTGCAGCAGTTCGGGTCAAAACATCACTAAACCAAAAAGTATGTTGGGTAGGTACCTGTTGACTCCCTGAACAATTCAGTGTGCAGACAGAAGGGAGTTGTGACATCTGCCAGCTCTCACAGGTGATCTGTTTTTCTCTTGAGCCTTCCATAACTTGACCCAGAATTCTTTCATTACTAGTTAAGGTCATAAGGCTTTCTGTGTTTTTCCAGTAAGAACTGGGCAAAATAAGCTTGAAGCAGAAGCCAATTTCTTCTGTGCGGCAAGCATATTTTGCTCCTAGAGGACCTCACCTTTATTTTCCAAATACAAAGCTTTCTGAGCAGAATCTGTGGTCTTGGGACAAAACCTAGACTACACAAGTTGTACTGCATTTCCTCAGGAAGACACAGAGAAAAGAGGAAAAGATTGTGGGAAAGGAATGAAACTGGTTCCTACAAGTAATAAAACTCCATCATTCCTACCAGTTACTTTCTTACCTAAACTTTACTGAGAGGAGCTATCAGAATATAAAAAATATTCCTACTGGCCACATTAAGGGAATCAGGCAAAACCATTGGCTTTGCAAGGAACAAATGCGAAAAGGGTGAAATGTCTGAAAGAAAAGAAAATAGCAGGAGGCCTTCAGGAGAGTGAAGCTTGTAAAGAAAGGATGATATATTTTGTAAGGAAACAAGGACTGGCTTGTAACAGGCTGATGTAAGGACATGCGAAAGGATCTGAACTGCTCTATGCTAACTAGTCCCTGAAGCACCAAAAATCTTCACAGCAAAAAATTCTGAACAATTTATTACTGAGCAATTATCTCAAGATTTAAATCCCATATTTATTCTCTGATTGAAATGACAGTCACACATGCATTTAATGAAATTATTTTAAACACTAAAATATTGGTTATACTTAAGAAACTGTTTTAAAACGTATGGAAATCCCAAATTTCTCTCTGTCCCAAGTACAAACAACCCATTGAGTTTGTATTTCTCATGTTGTCAGAACCTATGTGGAACAGCACACAAGGGATTGATCGATAGGCTGGACACATACGCATTTTATTTCCGAAGTAATAGCTACTTCTTTACATCTGTGGCCTACAGATCCATAGATTAACTCCTCTGCCACCACATTTGCCTTTTTTCCTAAAATCAAGTATAATATGCTTAAACAATGAAAATACAACAACATTTTATGTATTTAATTTAATAGGCCTACTTACCGTAAATGTATAGTTTGTCAAATACAAGAGATTTTCTTTTTTAAAATCACAATGATCATCGCTGATGACTTGTGTTCCATCATTTTCCCAAGTCAATTCAAATACTTTTTTTTCTCCATACACTTGTTGACTTTTGCACTTAATTTGGACAGCATTGTCAGCTGTCAATGTTGCATTAACATCAGTCACTTGCTCTGGTTCTGTTCACAAAAGAAGTGTTACTGGTTCTATTCTCATAATTTCAAACCAAACATTTCAACAGCTGTATGTATTCATGTCTATTTGTTATCTTCTCCCTTAACAATTTCATTTTCTTCCTTAAAAATTTCAGTCCCAATTTAACAAGATAAACAAAATCAACTTTGATTTAACCATAGGCTTATCTGAACCGGAAAAACCGTGAAGTGGAACTGAAAAGGCTGGGAAGATCAGAGCTTTTCTGACAGTCAGGCTGCAAAGATAATGTGATGGCAAGTCTCTCGCACCTGACATGAGTTTCTCATTTGAGGAACATGGGACAACAGACAAGACGGGAACAAACAGTACTCTGTGTGAGTGGATGTTTCAAAACTTCTGTAAATGACATTTTCTACCAGGAGTTACTATTATATTTTAATATTTGGAATAATATCCTTTTGCTTAAAGTGTCACATTACCTTAAAGCTGGCCTCACTTTTAACTTTTTAATGATAAGGAATCTGTTAAATCTAATCTGTGTTTTCCAGCTCTAATTTTGTATGTTGTAGAAAATGGGTTTCAGACTGGGGGCACAGCCCAAGAGACCTCTCATTAAGAGCTTATAAAACTTTTCAGCTGCATAAGGCAGCTCCATTAGCCACAGTTCAGTAGAACACCACCATGGAAATATTCCTCAAAATCACTTCCATTTGCAAGCTAGCATATTAAAAAAAAAAAAAATAAAAAAAAAATACAAGGCAGTCACTTTTTTCTTCAGATGAAGAGCTAAGATGTCTGAGGCGGTTTTATGAGCAGATCGAATGTCCCGTGTGGGGAGTGGCAGGATATTTGACTTGGCTGAGTGTGTGGTTATGACATATCTGCTCATTTTTATCCACACGGCAGATTTGTTGGGTTCCTATTCAGCATATTACTGAGAGAGCTGTGACAAGGAGAGAGTGAATATTTCTGGAGGCAATGTGTTTGTTGAAGATGAAAAAACATCTTATAAAATGTAGGGGGTTCTCTGCTTCCAAGGAGTTGTGCTCTACTGATACAGTCTCTCGTTCAAGAAGCCATAAAACTCTTCCATTATGTGCTTGATCGTGTTATCTACTGTTGTAACAGTTGGAGAGGGTTTAATAAATACCATTAATACATGAAGACAAGCAACTTGCTATTTTCTCAGAAAAATTAGGGAACCAATGTTGTTTTCCGGACCTATAAATTTATATTGTGGACTGGAATCTACACCTGAGTTATTAAAATATGAGTGGAGCCCCAGAAAGTGGGGGCTCCAAAATGTAATATGCTCAAACTAGATTATCACAGAGAGAAATGATTATGCTCAGATTAGGGCTGTCTAAAACTAAAAGACATTTTTCCATATCTGTTACAGTTAAGTCTCCAATGAAATGGTTTACGTTATCAATCAATTCATTTATCAGATTTATTTTTTTCCCCTGGGGCTTTAGGTGATAATTTTGATCCCTGTATTCTTTCAATGATAAACTAAAATTTGTCAGCTCCATGAGTAACAGGGAGATTCCAATGTTTTTGTGGATTGTCTATAAAACTGGTTACAAAACCTCTATATATTCTGTATACTCCACAGAGGAATAGGATTCAAATTTAAAACAATAGTCTGCCAGAAGCCCCTGTGTTTCCCAGAGCTCTACAGAAACACATTTAATAAAAGCAGCAGTCAGATTTAATGTTCTTATATATCTATTTCTACATACTTTTCAGGAGTGCTAAAAGCAACAAAAGATTTAATTATTTCTGTTGGGGTGGGGGGAGGAAGGGGGATCGTCACTTTAAACTATCATTAGATCACCAGCACAAGACTAATATTTTATGTTTCACTAAAAAAATATTAAAATATTTTGCTTATTCAGTGAAATTAAAGGAAATATTAATAGAGGATCTTACCAGGTATAAAAAAAGTTTCCCTACAGCTGTACCTCTATATTAGCTGAGACTGGGGGTGGTGGAACTAGAGATAAAATGTATTGGAAGAAATTAGATAAACATGGGGGTTTTGGTGGTTTTGTGATTTTTAGATTTTTTCTCTCAAAGAAGTAATTAAAACAGTACAGGGCTCCACACCTGAAGATTAAAAGGGGAAAAAAAAAAGCCACCCCAACAAAATAGAAAGCAATGTGTCTCTATTACGCCTTGTCTCTATCAGGAAAATATCTGCAGTGCCTGTTAGTTTACAGGGGGGGTTAGCTTTTCTTCTAGTTCCATTAATTGAACACGTATGGCAAACAAAGAACCAGGACCAGGAGGGTAAGCTTTTGAAAGCATAGCCCCAAAAAGCTGCAGATACCTTTCTGACAGCACACAGGTTGGCACACATTTGGCTTTAACCTAATGTGGAATCTTAGAAGCCGACTGTGTATGGGCATACCCTAACTAACCAAAACCTGGTACAGACATCAGTATTGGTGTAGGCTGGATAATGCAGGTCTGCTTTGAGCAAACAGGCAACTACAGAACAGAAGGCACATTCTGCACATCTTTGTAGCTTTCATGCCACAAACAAAAAACGAAAGTTTTTCATTCTTTCTGTTTAATTTGAATCTTTTTTTTAGATTGAGACATAATGTTTTCTAAACTTTTATCAAGAATTTCAAATTAATGCAGAATTTTTAAAAGAAAATCTAGTATATAAAACAAGAATACTAATACTAAATGCATACTTACAAATAGATTAACATTAGGCAATGAAAAAAGAAACACTAATGATATGAATGTCAATTAAATTCTTTTAATGTTAATCAGTTTCTTGGCTAATAGTAATAACATATATGAAATATAATGAAGTACAATAGAAGGTACATATTCCCTGTATTAGTACCAGCCTTGTTCATAACAGTTAGCAAACAAGAGACTTACCTGCTGATTTTGTTCTAAAGCTACATCTTCCAGTTTCTCCCATAATTATTCCATTATTACTATATTTGCTGTTTGTATATGGAGTCACAGATACAGAACCTCTGCTATAAGGGTTTAATCCGTGGCAAACAAAGTTAGTCACGTTGACAGGTTTTTCCTCTTTAAAAAAAAAATGAAAAATGAAATTAATTAATTAAATTAATGACATTTATGTTAGGACCACAGTAACTCCTACACTTCATCAGAGCTACCTGAAACCACCGTCTATTTTGATTACCTTATACTTGGTTGGTTTGTCTTCCTTACTAAGGCTAAGTGAAGGCTCAGGAAGAGAAAGAAATATATTCCCCGATCAAAAAGATAGAAAGTTGAAGTTTTGTTCTGTTTTGGTTTTTACTTTCTCAGTATGTCATTTAAATAGGTGTAATTAAAAACTAACATAAAGTGCTTTGATAAAGAGAAGCTGATTCTTTCTTCTGTGTTCAGCCTGGGAAGGGGTTAGGAGGCAGATGTCAAAAGTCACCGCACACTGGGCAATTCTGTTCTGGTACGATGAGAGAGATGTGTGCTTTTGGTAAGGACAAGCAGGACAGAAAGGAATTGCACAAGAAGCAACATGAGCGGAGCTATTACCCACACTGCAGCTGGGGCTTTGGTGGTTCGGGGAACTGGAGAGCAATGGCTATTCCATGCTTCCTTCAGGCTGCCTCAGACATGACCTCCCCACACCCCAGCATACACTTAGTCTCCTACACTGGCCAAGCCAGACCAACCACAGAAACTGGTGCATGGGGCTGCCACCCTTTTGAGCAGGGGTCAAATCTGGAGCATGGAGAATGGGAGAGATTATTTGTATCTGGGGAGCACAGGAGCATGACAGCCTTTGGTTATTGCAGCAGTCCAGGTTTACAAAACGTGTAGTATGTGAACAGAAAGAATTGATTAACCCAGGACTAGGTTAAAGCTGACATATTTTTTAGAATCATGTATCAGGCTATTCATTTTCAAAACAACACTTTCCAGTCCTTGTTTAGAAGAAAAGATCACACACCTGGAAAACATGGTCCCAGTATAATGGATACAAACTTATCCATCTAAATGTAAGGTGGCCTAAAACAGTATATCTGGAAGGAGTGAGCATTTAGTAGAAGACAACCACCTGGCATTATCTGTCTAAACATGTATATTCTCACTGTCATACTTAGGACCCCTGACTTTTACATACTCAGAAGGTAGGTCCCTGTCTTAGAGAATATATTAACCAGCTACAGTAGCATTTCTTGAGACGAGAGCACACCATGCTACTAACTGATCAGGCAACTGATGATCTTGTCATAACTTAATACAAGAAGCATGAGAACTGAAGGGTGACAGAGTTGTGTCCTGAAATGCTAAACTGAATAACCACATGGTTCAACTGGAACAACCTCCAAGGAAAGAAACCTAAACATTTGTACCCCCCCCAAAAAAAAAAATTGTATGCACAATTTGAAGAGATTCCAATACGGTTTGACAATGCACCATGCTTGGTGGTCTGTAAATATTAAAACATGCAGTGAATCACTCAATACTGAAGGAGTATATACTTACCTGTGTCATTGCATGTCACCATATAGCCATGTATAGGACCCTTTGAAGTGTCAGTAGGTTCCTCCCATGTAACTGATGCACTTCTGGCATCACAAACTACTGTAAGGTTCTCTGGTGCTTCCGGAACTGTTGTAAAAGAAAAATAATGGGGAGAGAAGAAAATGTTTGAAAGAAAATGCAAAATATTCCTCTTTTTACCTATTTAAATTAAATGTCATTGGATACTAAAGCAAGATACCAATGTAATATTTTTCTTAGTCTATTTTGTTCAAAGAAATTACACATAAGTATAAACTGAGTATATGTAAAAGCATCTGTCATGGTTTAACCCTGGCTGGTAATTAAGTACCACACAGCCACTCACTCACTCCCCCCTCACCCAGAGAGATGGGGAGGGGAGTTGGAAAGGAATATAAAACTTGAGTGTTGAGATAACAACAATTTAATAATTGAAATAGAATAAAAATGAAAGAACAATAATAACAACAATGACAATAACAGTTATAATAAAAAGGGGGAGGGAAAGAATAAAATCCAGAGGGAAAGGAAGAAAGGAACATGTGGTGCACAGTGCAACTGCTCACCGCCTGCCGACCGATGCCCAGCCAGTCCCCGGGCAACGACCTGCCCGCTCCAGCCAA
>JAVJGI010000032.1:774487-817771 GCA_035590275.1 Ibycter americanus
ATGACATCCCATGGTATGGAATACCTCTTTGGCTAGTTCAGGTCAGCTGACCTGGCTGTGTCCCCTCCCAATTCCTTCTGCTCCTCCAGCCTTTTTGCTAACAAGGCCTGAGGAACTGAAAAGTCTCACATCAAAGTCAAAACACAGCACTGCACTAGGTCCTAAGAAGATACTTAATTCCATCCCAGCTGAAACCAGGACAGCATCATATTAGAGCAATTTCATAAATTTAATTAATTCAGGACAAGGTGAATACAGCAATATCATATATTACTAAAATTGTTCAACATTTCCAAATACTATATATTGTTTTGATTTCTTTATAATTTTAACAAACTTTAAATGTTTGGCCTGAATTTTTATTTGCAGGTTATTTGATTTAGGTTGATTTCCTTTTTACTTCAGAAAAAAAAAGCTAAGCTATTTCCAAGGACGATGCTTTGGAAGAACACATCACTTTATCTGGAGACATTATTTGCAATTATGCTATCACATCATTTTCATATCAAGAATTTAGCGTTTGTTTTTGACAAGGCCTGCACTTTTTCTTTTTTTTTTCTTCATTCACACTTCCTTACATTTGGCCATGTTCTCACCCTCAAAAAAAAAAAAAAAATAAAAATCACCATTTCTGAGAGTAGAGGAAGGCATCAGACTGGAAGACTGAGACTGAGGCTGGAGAGGAAAAGGAAGACTGTAACTGCAGTCAAAGAGCAACCACAAGGGCAAGAGACTAGGTGGGAGGAGCTGGACGAGAACCTGTGAGCAGCTGAGCATGCTGCTCAAAATATATCTTCAACCCCAGGAAATACAGATAGTGGGATTCGCAGTAGCAGTTTCCAGAAATATGTGGAAATAAAGCAAAAATAAGCATTACACTTACCACCATAATCTGTTGTTATGTTGAAGGTTTGGCTGGCAACATTCTTTCCAAAAAATTGTATGGTACCAGTGCAGCGGTACTGATGGTTGGGTAATAAAGTGTCCAGCTCTGTACAATTTTGATCTAATTCTGTAATGTCTGATAAACCTGTAGACACAAAAAGAGCTTTTTCAATATTTTTCACTATTCCAAAAGTACATGGTACCATTTTAATGGGGATTTTCTCTACCATATTTATTCAATACAATTTGTAACAAACTATCACAGATAGTATTCCAAACAGAAAAGCGTTCAATGTAATCTAATGACTAGAGTTTAGGTTCTTTTATACTAACTCAGTTTGCATAGATCTTTAATTTTTATCAGTAAAGCTCATATGATTTGACTTTCTAAGAAAACAGTTTTCCCACAGAAAACAAAACATATCATGGGAGTCTGGCAGAACCCTGGAGTGGCTTCTTAACTCTTTAGCTCCCTGAAACATGAAATCCCCAGCCCCAGACATTTATCACACATTTTTCTGGGACACATGAGGACATCCAGCATCCATATCTTCCCCAACACACTAGGTGCCTTTGAGCAAGCGTATCCTCAGCCTGGCTGGCTCTAAGAGCAGCAAGCCTGCACTCTCACCATCCAGGAGCCTGCAGAGCCAGCTGCCCAGGTAGTCTGCAAGGGATCAGCTCACAGCAGACCCACAGACTGCAGGATTTCCAGTCTCTCAGCTCCCCTTCAGACTATCAAGCAGAACCTCAAAATCTCCAGAAGTCTGCAATTTGTGAAGCTGGTAAGCTCAGGAAATGAGCTCTCTGGGTTTGAACTTTCCCCAGACCTGCAGTGCCTGGAGACCATAGTCCCCAAAGTGGTGATCCCAGAAATTCTGAGCAGCGTTTCCCTCAAACTTGCACAATTAATTTAAATCTGCCAGTCTCTCATTAAAAGACAAGATCAACATTGCTCTTAAAAATAAATAAATACATTTAAAAATAAACTTTTAAAATACCTTAGAAGTGTCTTACCTTCGCAGCTAACAGTCACATTAGCACAGGCAGAATCTTCCCAACATAACTTTGCAGATGTGCTGGTTTCATTCTCAACTTTGAAAGCATTATTGCTGCTCTCTGAAAAGGTTTAATATTATATGTCACTGTGACATTGGCTATATTGATTCTTTAAATAGCATTTTGTTCTTTTATATTTGTTGACTTGTTCTACAATATAAAAATACAATTGGCACAGAATAATATACAAAGAATGTAACAAGGGATGGAAAGTAAAAATTAAAAAAGCCTACATAAGATAAAGACACTGCTGGTATTAAAATAATAAGTGAAACTTTTAATCCAACAATCTCGTTAGTGAACAAAATGTCCAGCATAAATAGTAGCTTTCAAGTGCTGGCTGGTCTTGCTATTGCTAACCATGCTGTATATTGCCAACGTAGTTAAACTTCCCTTTCCTCTTTTACAACAAGAAAATTACATTTTTTTACACCCTCCTTTAAGAAAATACTGAGAGGTTTTAAGATGCAGCTTCAAAATGCAAAATATCTTGCAAACCAAGCACAAAGTATGAAAATCTTCTGAGTCTTTGAAAAGAGAAAATAATAGACAGACTAAGAAATCCAGGAAAGATAAATTGCTGTATGTTGAAAAGGAAAGGGGAAAGGGGAAAGGGAAGGAAAAGAGAAACTACTAAAACCCTTCTACCCTTCTATACCTACCAGGTGGAACAATAAGATATTCATCTGCACAATTTTTAACTCTAACTGTGTATCTCATGCATCTCTGAAGTTTTACTGTATAAGTGCTGGAATCCACACTAAAGTTCTTATACCCCAAAATAACATATTCTCTGTTTTTTCTGAGATTTTGCAGTGTAACTTCAGCCATGTTCTTGTCATCTTCTACACGTGTTATACTGTACTTCATATCTAAAAGAAAAAGATAAAATAGCAAACAATGATTTTATGCCAAATTTTAAGACCCATTAAATGTTCTATGGCACCCCTAGCACCATATATGTTTTAAGAATCAAAAGTGAAGCAAAATTAGCTGCTCCTTATTCTTTATTTTTATTTTTTATCTTTTACTTTAAACAATTGTTCAGGCAAAACAGAAAATTCCCTTAGGAAAATATTCTTTTATATAATTCTCTATGTAGGAAAGCTGAAGAATTAAAAAGATGAAAATTCCAGAACCAGATTTGCTTTCATTTCAAATGTCATTTCAAAATGGAATACTTTGTTTTGTCACATTGAATCATTTGTTTGAACAGAAATTTCAAATTTTCTTATTCAAAGCATTTCATAACCATCTAGTAAATAATGGCTATAGTTTATCCTGACAATTAGAAAGGAGAGGTCTCTAATTCTGAAGAGAGATAAACCAATGCATAAACTTTAGTTTTACTTCAGTTATGAATTGCGCTTTGCAGCATGTGATTATCAGCATGATGGGGAAAAATTAGAGAGTGCCTAGTGGAAGGAAGGCCAATCTCTTCCGCAGCCCTGATATCAACAGCATAGTGCAGTGCATTTTAACAGAACTGTAAATGGAGATGAGAAGACCACAAATGTTTATAACTTTATTCCAACTCATCCAGAACTGGAAGACAGTTTATAAAATAACCTGAGATGCTAACTGGTCGGTTTTCTGGATCAATTTTCTATATTTGAGTTTGCTGATTTGGTCAAATTTCAACACTGTGGAATAGGAAAGGGTTTGGTTCTTACCACAAGGTTCTTCAGTTGTCACTATGGGAGCTTCTACAAGAAAAGAAAACAAAACAAAATGAAGGTGTAGCTCAGCAGGTCTGGCTTTTTTTTCACAGAGCATTGGAGGAGGGTAACTGATACTGGCCAAGACTCTTCATTCGTTAAATTCAATACAAGTAATTGTATTAGCATTCCACTCACATTTGAAAAAGGGAAGAAAACGTCCGCTACATATAACCCCATTTTTTAACTATTTATTTTAGGGATCATGTGTCTTTCATCATTTTCCAATGACATCACTGACTACAAATCAAACTGGTTATTAATAACATTTCTGCATATAAAGTTACACAAGAATATTCCAAAATCGCACATTCTCATAGCAGTATGATAAGCCGTAGCAGTTTCCCGGGATACATATGCTGCGGAAAGGCTAACTGAACAGTATCTAATCTCACTATAGAAACAAAATTTACCTACTTTTTGCACAGCTACTCTTACCTTTGGAAAGAGATTTATGCAACAGTACAAATCATTTTACAACTATTTTTACACTGAAATGCCCAAAAGAAATTATGAGCTGGTGTTCAGAAAATCTGTATGGAAGCTTGAGTAAAGAGCTTCATCCTGAAAACAATTACTTAAAATATACTATGGTATAAGTATTACCAAAAGAGACTGATATCTAATTTTTTTCATAGAAGATAGGCCCTAGATTTGCATCCATCCAGGCTGGGAGTCATCTGGCTGAGCAGTGCTCCTGAGAGGGTAAACTGAGAGGGGCCAGTGGAGAGTTACCAAGACGGTTAGGGGCAGACAACCCACAAGTAAAAGCTAAACTCAGCTTGTCAAAGAGCTGACAGAAGCCTGCAGCTACTTGAAGGGCAGTTACAAAGATGGTAAGAGTCCAACTCCTAGATGTACTTTGCTCAAGCACACACATATATTTTACTGACCTGAGTAATTCCTTACAGCCTAATTGCAATAATAATAGTATGTGTAAACATTTGCAATATTAGATCCCAAGAAAACGTTAATGCTAAGTGAAACAAAAGGGGAGCCACCAGAAAACAGAGAAACACACAGATCTTGGATGTATTCATACTGTTTTGCTGCTTGGGCAAATTTCTATGAATATCAAAAGGAGTACTGACACAGTAGTTGACAGACTTACCCTCTGTACTATGCCACTGTGTGGAAATAATTTCTATTTTTCACTTGCTTGACAAGTAGCAAATCTGGTATCTTTAACATCACTCATAAACTATTAATAAGATTCCTAAAAAAACCCCTTAAGTTTAATGCAGTTGTATGCCTAATTTGTATGCCTAAGTTTGATAAGAGAAATTCAGAACAAATTCTCTCATTCTAACACATTTTCTGTGCTCGCAGTATCATAATTGCGATAACTGTGTGCAAGTTTGTCACCTATTGTGTGAGTGGGGATGATCCCAGTGTTTGCTGGCATGCTGACTGGTGAGATGGTGCTGTGCAAAGATGTTGAATTGTAATCATCTGTAAGGAAATAAACAACATATCAGCATTAAAAGTAAAATTCATTATTTCATATGGCTGTGTCATCAGAAATGTCTTACACTACAGCATTTTATTTTTTTTCTTCTGGGTTTTTTGTAATTTAGAGAAAAGCACTGAAAGAAAAATCATGTTAATATACCAAATAAACCAGAAAATGAGTATTTGGATAGAAAACAAATTTTGGGGGAATAAACCACGTAGTAAGGAATTTTGTAATGTACAAGGACAATGTTTTGGTCATTATTTAGGCATAATCCAGGATGGAGTCAACATAAAAATGGCATTAATAATTGTGAACCGGGAAAAACTAAAACATTTTTCTACAGTCTTATAGTAAAACACAATTATGAATAGTGCTTGTGCTCTTTCAGAAAAAAGCATCCAATAGTGTGCGCTTGCCAGATGATGTACCTTACTTACTGTATTACTTACTATATCTTAGTATTTATCTCCCTGCTTATAAACCACTGACAGGTTTCTGTATTCTCTTTCAGATCCATTCCTACTGCTCTTGCTTTGGCAACAGCATCGTTGACAGCAGCTGGCATTTTGATACTACTGTGATGACTACAAGAGCTGGCCATCAGATACCAGATTCTGGAAATAATTCTGGTACTGTCACTATGCCAAATTGCAGATACTTTTTCTATTTGATGAACCATAAGCTGGAAAAGTCTACCCTGAGGATGAACTACTTAGCTTTCCCCTACAGTTCAGAAAGCAGTGAGTGGCATCTAAAGGAAGATGGCAAACCTGATGAAGCATTCTCGAAGGCAATGGAAGCGCGTGTGGTGAGGGCAGCAATGCTGCTGCGTGGTGGGTTGCTGAGTCCCATGGCAGGGACGGAGCCTGTGTGCATGGAGAAGTATGTGCTGTCTGCAGGAAAGACACCTGTAGTGAGAGGTACAGCAGTTTCGTTAATGCTTCGGAGGCTACCTGGTCAAGGAAGGACACAAAGCTGCACACAACACAGGACTGCTGTGCTGGGAGTGCTCTCGTACTCTCGTACTGGGGCACTGTGAATTTGTTAGTTAGCAAAGGCACACCAACTCCAGGTGTTAGGGGGGTCCAACAGATGTCAGCTGAACATCCAGTAAGTATAATCCTTTTGGGCACCGACTGCACCTCTTTTGCGTTAAATGCTGTGTTTTAAAATATACTCAAATTCATGACTCAAAACCAGACTTGTCTGATATTCCTGCCTCTTAAGACAGTGTATTTCATTTCATTAGGCTGAATGAAAAGGCATTACACACTCTGTGAGATAACTGCACACAGGAAAAGGAGAGAAGAAATTATCAGAAAAAAGCATCAATGCAGGTCTGTAAGGTAAAATAAAAGTTGCTTACCAGGTGTAGTCACTGCTGACTTGACTCCTTAAGAAGAGAGAGAGAGAGAGAGAAAGTGTAAGTTAAACTTTCAAGGAATTAAACACAAGCATATATGCCAAAAATATAGACAGAAACATTCCTTCCCCTTAACTATCAGCAGAGCTTTCCCTGGGGAATTACACATTCTTAAGTCTTATTTAGTCGCATGTAGCAACCACCAGAATCCCAAAATATAAAGGACATGATATGTGGACTGATATTGTCCACATTTAAAATCACTTTTCCTTGAGACAGGAGTCTATGCTGTACAGCCTGAGGGGTGGAGACAACATCAGGAAGGCTGCAGTGGCTGTCAGCTCAGCTGAAACAGAAGAGCGGCGATGCTGTGGTCCTGAATTCACCGTTACCTTCAGTGGTGTCTGCAGGTGAGAGTGATGTGGAGTGTGCAGGTGGAGGTGACATAAGGGAGGGAGAGCTGGTGTTTGCCAGATTTTCATCTCCTGCTGCACAGTGGGGAAAAAATATCAGGTGAGCAATGCATGAAAGTGAGAAGCTCATTGCAAACAGAGAGGCTGTCAGCCACTCTGAATTTTTTAGCAATAGAATAAGGGGTAATGGTTTTCAACTAAAAGAGGGTATATTTAGATTAGATATTAGGAAGAAATTCTTTACTGTGAAGGTAGTGAGACACTGGAACAAGTTACCCAGAGAAGTTGTGGATGCCCCATCCCTGGCAGTGTTCAAGGCCAGGTTGGATGGGGCTTTGAGCAACCTGGTCTAGTGGAAGAAGTCCTTGCCCACAGCAGGGGGGTTGGAACTAGATGATCTTTGAGGTCCCTTCGCACCCAAACCATCCTATGATGATTCTTTGATAATGATGAATTATATTTCTGCCTTTGGCAAAAAGAATACATTCATGTTGCTCTCCAGTTCCTACCCAGGCCGTGCAACACATCTGCTTGGATTTATTGCAAGAGCCTGGCTTGCAATTAGGTCTGCAAGACCATTAATTCCAAATTCCCACTGATTGATGGGGATGCCTTTGTGGCTAAGAAATTTGATCATCCTTTAGCAAGGTGTCAGGGATGCACTGATTTCAGGTATTTGAAAACACCAGCTGATAGGGGTGAATTAATGTGCAGCTTGCAAAAAGCCCAGACGGATTGGGGTGATTTTGTTTCATGTTGTTGACCCAGGAAGGACCCTCTTCCCACAGTCATCAGATACTGCTGTGGTGCCTGAGGAGCTCTGCATGAATTGCAGAAAAGTGCTACTGTGACAGCTCAGCATGAAACTCTCATCTAAGAGCTCAGGAGGAAGGGGTGTCCATAAGGAAAACATGAACTCATAACAGCAGCCTGTTATAGCTTGAATTCTAATTGCCTTCTTCGAAAAACATGTTTTAAATCCACATCTTTGATTTAATTAAAATAAAAAACCTAAATATGTCCTCATCACATTAACAAATTTTGTTGTAATATAATTGACCTCAGACAACATACATCACCAGATGGCTTTAACAGTGATGCGGTTAACCAATGTATGATAAAAGTAGATGCCAGTTCAGCTAAAACAGAAGAGCAGCAATATAGTGGTCCTGAATTCACCATTACCTTCAGCAGTGCCTGGAGGTGAGAGTGATGTGGAGCGTGCAGGTGAAAGTGACACAGGGGAGGGAGAGCTGGCAGTTGCCAGATTTTCATCTCCTGCTGCACAGTAGGGAAAAAATATCATCAGGTGAGCAATGCATGAAGATGGTAAGTTCAACTATAGTAGAAAAAGGGTAATGGTTTGCATGGCTTTCTGCAAACCATGCTTTTCAGGACATATTTGACTGGGGGGTACTTAAAAGTTTTCATGTTTATCAATGTATTTTGCAATACCAAAAGCTAAAACCCACGAAATCTTTTGCATCATCACAGAGCAGTGTATACAAGTAATATCAAGAAATAGAGGGTGATATTTTGCTGAATGAAGACTGATTTTATTGCTAAGAAGAGATACCACCTCTAATTCTGTTGTCAAGAAAAATCCTATTTGTCTATAATCCTCACTACACAAAAGCTGCAAAGCCAAGCCTCAGCATTCCTGAAAGCTATTTACTTTCTCTAATATTAATTTCTAAATGGCAGCACCCTTCCTGGACCATCCTGCTGATTTTTAAGAATGTCTCCAAATAACTCTTATCTCCAGGTTATAAAATAACTCTTGACTTGATCTGGGAGGTATGAACTTTTCACACCTATAAAACAAACCTCACTTTTACACTCTGCTTTGAAATACTGACCCAAAACATTTTGTATTTATGTAATGTAAAATTTCTGTTGCAAGAGACAAAAATAGATGGCAATGGCTGGAATCGTAAGTTTGTTCTCATCACTATATTTTTTACTCCTTTTGAGGATTAGAAGCTTCCATTCTGACATGAGAATCCTGAAATCCATCCCGAAAGTATGCCTATTCCCTCAAGACATCTCTCTCTAACACAGCCTGATATGCTTTCAGCAAGGAACAAACCCACTTGGTCAGGAATTCCTTGCTGTGACTGTCCACAAACTTTCATCTGCCCATCTGGGTCTTCCTTTCTCTCCCTTTTTCTACTACTTTCCTGAATTTTTTGATTGTTTTGTTTTGTTGGGGTTTTTTGCCATGTGTTTTTTTACTGTTTATAATTTCTCTGTTACTTCATCTTCCCTATGTGGTACTTCACAACTGTTGTAGCTCTCTCTTTTGAAAATAAACTCCTTCAACCTTTAAAGCAAAAATCCAGGTTTATGTGAAAAACTGCAATACTTACAAAGGATACATGTTCTATTGCCCTGTTCATGTGCCAGCATCAAAACCACGTATCTCACCTCTGACACAGAAGCTCAACACAGGCAGATCTCCTGGGACTCCAGGATTTTCTCCTTATCGACCCAACAAGCAGCAACACATGTTGGCTGCTCAATAGCCACCATGGATTCTGCACTCCATACGGACAATTCAGAAGACCGACAACAACCATTAAAAAAACACAACCAGTGATGACAAAGTCACCTGTGGAGAGTGAGCAATTTCTTTATGCTCAGAACTGTCATGAAATGTGTATAAGCCATAATATAAAAATGAATGTAAACAAAAGCTAAAATCTTGTAAATACTTTTCTAGTGAACAGTTGAATTCATTGTGGACTGTACATTATTCAAGATCTCTTCCTACAAATTAAAATTTGGGAAAAGCCAGTAGGCTGATATTTTAAAGAAAAAGTATCAATGAAAGTAAAATGAAGTTCAGCTAAACTTTAGTAATGCAGAGCTAGCTCTTCATTCTTTATAGAAGTAGGGAGGTGTGTTGCCTAAAATCTGACCCATGAGGTGAGGATAAGGGCCTGCCTATCGTTTTTCTGAAATCATATGAAACTGTTAAAATAAAACTGTTCTTAATTGTAAAAATATAATCTGTAAAACATGTAGTAGACTGACAACAGTCTGAATAACTTAATAACTGAACGAATGGCTTAGAAGCCACTATGTTAACAGCTCTAGTCTATATATCCTGAAACACAGGACCACATTTACTTTTTTAGAGCTACAGAATTGGCAGATGAAGCTTCCTAACCTGAGACATGTTACAGACAAGAAACAAAAATACAGACGATCTTTTGTATTATCAATGTATCTGCAGCATCTGCAATCGACGGTAAGGACTGGAACATTTATTGACAGCAATTGTCTAATCTAACTGTATACATTAAACTGCCAAGGAACCTTGTAAACTCTAACATGTATATCCATTCATATTTGCCATGAGCAATTAATTTCCATGTATCTTCATGGTTTTTAAACTCAATGTTTGAAAGCTGTTCACTCTAAATTCCATAACACGATCTTTCTTTCTTCAACTGGCTTATGAACTGAAGAATCAATTATTCCCCCTCCTTCCCAAATCTTACTTTGGTTCAGCACATTAAACATACCTTAAGCCAAAAATTAACTTTCTGTGAGCATCTACACAGATCATCCTTGACTTAACTGTTTCCAAGAGAAGAATAAAAGGAGTTGCAGAGAAAGTCCTAAATGAAACTCTGCTCAGAGATTAATGAAGCATTTAGAAATACTTTTCAAGCTATTTAGTGATCTCTAACACAAACATGATGGAGACAAAAATATATACTTCAAGATTCCCTCTTGCAAATGAAGGAAGATACAAGCAAAAGAGGGTTCATGAGATTGTCACAGTGTTGTATTTCTCGTTGCCTCGCTCACTCCCTTAAGATTCCTGAGAATCCTGTGAAAGTCATTTTCCTCATCCTCTTCCTTGCAAAGTTAGGAATAATGCTACTAGCTTAAATATAACATGAGGTTTATTAGCTCACTCACGGTGACAGATGCTAAATGTTACACACAATCATAGAACTTGAGGTTGGAAGTGACCTCAAGAGATCGTCTAGTCCAACTGCCCTGCTCAGACCAGTGTCAACTACAGTAGATCACTTCTTAAAACAGGGGGTTTTCCCCTAGTTTGCCCTTTTTTCCCTCCAAATAAGTACTGGCATTTTTACAGAATTTCATGACAGTTTTATGTCCTTCTAAGCATTTTAAAGGTCTCCTGCTCTTCTATGATTCTATTCTATTTTATGATTTATTACAGCAATGGAATAGGATGCAGTTGAAAAGAATTCAATAGGTGGCACCAGAACACTAAAAAAACCCTCCCAAACAGCAAAGCAGATACATTTCCCCATATAACTTTATTGAGAGGTACTAGGTAAATCGAAGGAGAATAGAGGATCCCAACACTCCAGACTGTGTTACTCCAATATCAATAGGCATATTGGTGCAATTAATTTTTCCCAAAATGTCCCACAGCTAACAAATGTGTCTCAGCTAACCTTGGGTTAACAAAGTTAACCTCAGAGTCAAAACTGTCTGCTCACTGCTCATGTTTATACTCTAAAAGATAACTCTGGAACTTTGAGGGCTGAAATCTAGTATCATTAAAATTTAATAAGGATGTCCAACCCCCAGAAAACACGCCATGCAGTATGAAAGCCTGATGACTACAAAACTAAGCAAGTTGGTCTGGGTTTAAACAGGAACTATCCCAAACCTTTTCTCAAATCTTAAATTACATCCAGCGATAAGACATTTTTAAGATAGTATGTGTGTGATAGGCTCAGATAACCCAAGCAGAAGGATTAAAGTATACAAAAAGTTCCTACTACTGAAGGAACTTTTCTAAGCTTCCCTTTCCCTTCTCTTGATTTGGCCACCGGTTGGTTCCTGCTGACTTACCCAACAGATTTGCAGCCCATCAGTAATGTTTGAGCAGATCTGGCCTTAGTCGGGTGCCCTACAAAAAGATACAACCAACACATCCCACGGGCAGATGGGAGCCTGGCTAATCGCTTCTGTTCCCTTTCTGCTCTGGCTACCAGTTGGCAGACATACTGCAGCTGCTGCCTGAAAGAAAGGTTTTAGAGGGAATGACAGCTGTCAACGAAATACACCTAAAATGGATGAGCTGACCACCCTTTCTCCTGAAAGCTCAAAGACATACAGGCCCAGGGAGTGAAACATAGGACTACTGTATTTTGAAGAAACCTTTCAATGTTCAACAAGAACAGTAAATGGAAAACCTGTGAAAGAAACTAGGCCACAAAAGAGCCAAATACTTCAAATCCCAAGAACCGCAGGCTGTATGGGTCACATCTGGAGGTACAGGAGCTGTTCTATCACCGCTGCAGTAGCGACTCTCCACTCACTGCAGTGAACTGTCGTTGTACCTGTATAAGAAGTTACAGCTCACTGCTGTACTCTCAGGAAAGAGACAATAAAGTGGAAACGTTTTCCACTTGGCAGGACCAAACGACTCAACAGAAGACAACTCAGAACTAGGATACGTTGAGACACTGTGTTCCAAGTAAGTCCAGAGCCTGATCTTCTCGAGCAGAAGGAAGTACCAGCACACATTTCCTGTGTGCATGTTATTAAAGGGAACTCCAGCTTATTCATACTGTTGAATCTGCATTAAGAGCCTAAAAGCACTGTCATGTTTATACAGGAAAAAATACATTAGCTGATGACAGGGAATGTGCCTTTTAACTCCATTGTGCTGTTTAATTTGCACAGTGGGTAAAATGGACCCAGTTTTATATTTCCTGCTGGGCTGGGCCAGGGACTGCACTTGCATGCCAGCAGCTCAGGCTGTCCCCGCTGAGCGCAGGAGTGCTGCAGTATTGCATTCCTTGATGCACGCAGCATAGAGAAGTCTGGAAAGGAGGATGCCTTTCTGCTAATAGTGCATTTGGTGTTTTATCTAGTGTGATACCATACCAGCTGGCTCTTCACATCCAGCTGCACTCTGTGTGTCTTTGCCAGACCTGGGGAGGGGGCAGAGGAAACAATCCTTCCTCTCAGCCTCGTGTCTGCAAAACCATTGGCAGATGGGTTTTCTGCCAGGAAAAATGCTTAGTGATTCTGCAGAGCTGCTGCCCTTTTCCCAGGATCTCTCCATCCTTCAGCATATTGGACAGACCCCAGCAACCCTCACCGAGCAGCACGTTACACAAAGCAGCTAGTGTAGGTCCAGATTCTGTCTTCCCTCTTTTTACAGCCAAACAGCACTGCTTCAGCAAGGTCAGGGCTCTTCACATCTGCACCAAAAGCAACAGGATGTGGTCTACTTGTTCAGATGGAGCAAAACTCTTTGAGGGGGTCTTCAAGCAAACAGCACAGACATTAGTCAGCTCCACTGCAAGCCAATACTAAATTGCAAAAAAAGAACAGTTCCTGGTGGGAGGTGAAGGGTGAGTAAGGCAAGGAGCCTTACAAAATGCTGCCAGCCGCCCTTTGATTTATTTTTAAACTTCAAGTGGGATAGGATGTAATTCACACCTACTTTAAGGCTCCCTTGTGCTGCCAGAACCAGCTAGAGGGACCTTAAAGTAAATGAGCATCAGGGCCAGAGATGTTACTGCTTCTTTTTGCTGCAAACACGAAATAAAGGGATCCATTGCTACTTTATAAATAATTCTGGGCAGACCTATGAATAGGCTAGCAAACACTTAAACATCTGAGTGATTCTATACCACAGAGGACCCCTCAAATTTTATAGGTAGGATCATGTGTGCTGAAGTGCTTTCATAATCACAGACTACAGAACTACACTTTATTTTTTATCACTAACTCTAGGGAAGAAAAAAACCCCAAAACTGTTACCAGCTTCTGGACAAACTGCTGGGTGTTTTTTTTTTTTTACATTGATTAAAATAATGCCATATAAAGTTCACATTAAAAATATGTGAAATTTTGCATGTTTTGAGTCAACTCATTTGAGTTTAACAAGTAGAAACTTCCCTGGTAGCTGGGACATTTCAGAGGGTCCTAAAAAAAAAAAGCCTACACTTACAGTCATTGAAGATGCAGCTATGAAATCACTTCAAAGTAATCCATAATCTAACTAGTAAAAATCTTCACAGCCCTACCGTAATCATAGGCATGCTATACATTTACTGTAGCTAACAATCAAAGGTAAATAAATATTAAAATTTCTATTCCCACAGGCAATATTTACAATATTTATTTTCACTAGAAATTAGGGACTAAATGTTGAAACTGTAAATTTTAATTTAACAGAAATCCTAAAACGTTTTGATTGAGAAATGCCAATCATTTCCTTTTGACATCAGGATGTGACATTCATTCTGACTCTCCAAAGTGATAATTAGAATAGTTTCCACTTGAATTTCTCAAAAGATTTCTTTTTATACAAGTTCATTAATAATTGCCTCCCATAGTGGCCCCTTAACACACTGCAATCATTGTGTAAGAGCCTGATCCTGTCACTCTGTCCTACCACTTTCAATCTTTAGTTAAAGTATATACCTGGGGAACCAAAGGCTTTTTCATTCCTGAGACATCTGCCAGTGCTCAGACCTGAACTGCATTGTGGAAGGAGGCATAGTCTTCCTGCAAACCACACCCCAGGAACAAGTGCAGGCCTACACTGCAGCTAAATATAACAGGAGGTGGCATTATTCTTTTAATGAAAATTGACCTTTCAAATTAACGCTTGTTCTTGGTTCCCAACATCTATGACCCTCTCCTTGCTGTCCAGCTTCCAGGATGGGAGTCGACTCTCTCCTACTTAATTTCAGAGTCAATTATAAGCATTAAGCGGCATTTACAGTATTGGAGAAGGTGAAAAATTCAAATTAACCAGCAATCAAGTACAAGGGCAGCAGTCAGAAGAAAGAGATAGAAGTAAGAAGAATTTATAGCTGGCATATACAAGGAGGAATACAATGTTGCAGGCTCAGGAAACAGGACGAAGTACAAACTTCAAAGTTTGTCAACATTCATCAGTTAAAACAAAATTAATACCAAGCATAGCTTCTGCTAACATACAGAGCCTGTTTTAAGGAAAGGACAAGAAGAAAAGCACAAGAAAAATACTGAAAAATACTTTCTCCTCAACTGGTCTGAAATGAAATATTTCTGACCATTTAAAAAAAAGAATTTTCTGATTACACAAAATAAATTTAAGAGTTTAATTTTTCCAGAAAAAAAATCCACAGAGAAAAACAGAAATTTCCCTCAAGAAATATTAATGTCATAGAAACAACATTTGTTACCAATGATATCTAGAATTTCTTAAAACCATAAACCTGAAGTAGAACAAAAACTGAAAGCAGCAATTCAAATACTTTTTGCCACATAGATAGTTCTAGCAAACTTAAAATAAATACCCAGGAATATGGTGTATTTAGCAGGCAGAAGGAAGGCTTTTCAACCAATCGCACTGTGCTTGAAATGTCATCCTCGGTCTTCATAGGAGGACTTTAACTACAGTAACCCACTTGTACAACTACAGCTAACGATGCCTTTGCTGCTCTGTGGTTTCTCTCATGCTGTTTACTTCTGTTTTTCTTCTACAGAACCCTACTCAAAAGGAAGAGGGTGCAGCATACTGTGGTTTAGAGCTTAAGTGCTTCCAAATGGTGAAACTGAGTTACCATAGCACCCACATGCTCAAGCAATCAGACCTATCTCAGTGCTAAACCACAACTTCTCTAGTGCAGTCATGAAATTTCCCTATTAAACTCCTTTTCACCAAATTTGCATTTGTAATTATTTTTAGTTGTACAGGTTCATTAATATGAAGGGGGAGGTGGCAATCTTTGGGATAGCATCCAGGCTGCTTTGCGGGGAGTACTTGTTACCATGTGAATTGTCTGCAAGAGGGAAGAGTATCAAACCCTGATGTAACAGTTACTTCAACTGTGAAAAGCTGGCTACTACCCACAGTCCTTAAGAAATACCTATACATGAGGAATGGAAGATCTGCCATGGTATTTGCTTCGCAATTTTGTGCTACGTGCAAAAGAAAAACTGCTGTTTACTTTGCCTTTTGTATATTTTCAGTATTTGTGCATGTGTAAAGTCAAGATCCAGACTCATGTTGACACCATGCTAAACTTGTCTGTTATCAAGGGCCAGTCTCTAAGTTTAGTTATGACTTTTCTAGCCCTGCTGTACCTTCCTTGATCTTCCTTTCCCACATCTACCATGAGCAGAAACACTTAACACCATATTTCTCTGCTTAATGATACCGACAAGCTGGTTCTTGATTTGCTGAATGCATATTGTTTACAGCAAGCAAAAGGAGGAAAGCAGACACAACTATTACATTGTTCTCTCAATTCCTCCTCTCATGTTTTTGCAATTGCCCACTCTATCACTCCTGGGGAGCTATTGAGCACAGCTGAAGGCAGTTCAGTTCTCAAGAGTTTTGACCAGAAAAGGAGGTTGCAGCTGACATCTGACTGACTATTGGTGTGAGGTAGGGGCAAACTTCTTCATCTCAGCCTATCTCATTGGACCACGGGTTATTTAAGTATCTGACTTGCTTCTCTATCTACCTCTGAGTTCCTTCAAGCTAAAAGTATCACCTGGTTTTGTAGATCTCTTCTTGATGGCACATTACTTTTTACATAATTTTGTCAGCAATAGAAAATGGGTCCTGTGCTCTGCAAACAGAAACAACTTGGAAATATTTCTCTAAACTATCTTTAATCAGCTCAAATGTCAAACCATTAAAAGTTTAGTACTGTATGAACAGCAGCATTTTAGCCACTGATAATATAAAGCCTGCTGAAATCAGAAATATCTCCTGTTTGGTAGAGACCTACTGGCATGAAGCCCTTAGATCAACAGCTCTCTATGTACTGCGAGCATTATGTCAGCGGGGACTCTAATCAGTGATTTTCAAAAAGATGCACCCAGTGATTTTTAAAAAGAAACAAACATTTCTTTCAAGAAATGACATCTGTCTATGAGCTTTTCCTTTTTGTAGTAATATTTATCTCTGATTCATTGCTATCTTAAAGACCCAAACAAAAATACCTAACTGGTGGGGGGGAGCTGAGGGAGGAGTGCAGATGACAGAGGTAAATAGTTGATATTTATGTGCTCTGAACTTCTGTGTCTCCAAGTGACATGACCTGGATTTGCAAATACTTCACTTTCCTAAAAAATACCATCAAAGCACAATCAAAAGTGGAAAGAAAACACATAGGCTCTGAAAAGAGACCATAACATTTCCTTTAATTTTTTTGTTAATTTTTTTTTTTACTTTAGATGCATGTTGTATTCTGAGCCAGTCAAGAGTTTTAGATGGAAGCCCGATTTTCAAAGTGAAGCCGCTTCCTCTTAATTTAATTTTATTTATAATGCAGAAAAAATCAATATTCCTCAATCCCAGCCATAACTGCTTGGTGCTATGTTCCATGGATGCTGTAGAAGACAACTTATGCCTGGAAAGGTTTCAGTCAGACAATATGGAGAAAAGGAAAGGAACATTTCCAGTGTTACAAAGGAAATATCAAGATTAAACAAACAGAAAAACAAACTACTCGCAAAACTTGAGACAGGCATTCACAAATTCCTAGAAGAAGTCTATGCTACAAATCAACAATCTAGTGCCATGTAAATTCACAAATCCACTAGTCATCACAAACGGTTAGTCCCTAACAAACCAATTATTTGGGTTTTTTATGCATTGCAGGTTTTTTTAATGAAAAGGACATATAAAGGTACCACAGGAGTGCAATGGCTTCGCCTTGGCCAAGGGCTAAGGGCAGGGCAAGCAGGGCTCCGTGGTGGCACACAGCCCCGTGCCAGCAAGACCAGAGTGTGATGAAGTCTGGCTATCAAGACCCTCGGCAGTAGGAGCTGGAGACAGCCCACAGCTCCACAAAGGTCTTTCCAAGGCTGCAGTCAGAGAATACCTCTGGTTTAGTGACCCATGTAAATGCACAGGTGGTAGCTACACTGTTCCCACAGGATAGTTCTTCCCCTCACCAAGGTAAAGCTCCCATTAATTCCGTATTGCTGCAAAATTCACACATTTCAGGTAGTTCCCTGAATACAAAATTTCTCACACTTGCAGGAGATGCCAAGTGGCTCACAAGAATGGTGCTCTGGGGACTGCAGTGACGTTTGCTGCTACTGAAGCATCCCTGTTACAGAGCCCAAGGCTGGAGGTGGGGGGAGTCAGCTTCTGTCTTTGGTAAGAACACACCCCCTGGTTCAGATGAGCACAGTGGAGTCAGTGAGGATCTGACTTTATCTGCTCACAAGAATGACATGACTGTTTAATTGAATTCTCTGATGAATGTGCCATTCAGGCTTGAAGAAAACTAGCTGCTTTATTCCACAGCAGAGTAATGCACATGTCAGTGCTCTGTACCTCCAGTGTGCAGCACTGGGTTTTACTGTGCTCAGTTACTCTGCCTGCACAGTCCTAGCCTTTGCAAGATCCTTAACTACAGCAGAAAGGCACAAATCAGAACAGAGATAGAAAATTTCATTTTCCAGCAATCTGTCATTAGTATTTCTACAACTTCTTGCTCCGAGCTTAACAGGACCGTCAGCAGTCCCTGTGCTGCATGGGCCAAAGTCCCAGCCTCCCATCTCCAAGCAGCAATGCTCTAAACTATCCTGCTAGTCTCAGTCATCTCCTATGACCCAGATTTCTTCCAGCATGAAGAGAAGATCCTAACCAGCACTGGCTGATAGACATCTAGCTTCTGTTTCTTAAAAGGATAGAGAGTACAGAGGGAAAAAAATCCACTCAGCTCAACAGAGAACCGTTCCCATACCAACTCTGCCTGCTGGGCAGCTTCCTCACCCTCCCGGGGCTGCCAGCTGCAGCCAGCAAACTCTCTTTGTTTCAAGGGAGAGTGATTTTACTTGGTTACTATCCTGACTTCTGGTTTTTTCCCCTCCAAGACATTCAGGCCAGAAATTATCAGAATTGAATATCATTCATCAAATATGCTACTGAATCACATTTTTGTTGTTCATAAAATATTGTGACAAACTATTTACTGATCAACAGCTAAACCAGCTGTATACTTCTTAGTGTAGAATTTAGAACACAGCAAAATATATACACAAAATGTTGGCAGGAAGCATCATATAAGGGTCAGATTCTACCACCATTATTCATGCAAAAATAATTTGAAAAGTAAATCATTCAGTGAAGCATATCAATATTTTAAAAAAACTGCCTGTTAAAATTATTTATATCTATTTCCTATCTAAACTAATATGGAATCATTAATTTTTTATTGAAAAGCAGAAATTACCAGTATTTAAATTAATCAAAATTTCCTATATTTGATATATAACCTGAAATCCATCTTGTACTCAGCAAGCATGAGGAAAGTTGGGACCCCAAGTCCTATCCAGGGATCCCACATTCTACTGCTGTGTGAGTGGTCAGACGTACCCTCCATCCCTGTGCCTCTGCAACATCCCATGCACAGTGCAGATAATGGCACTATCCTACTATACTGTCATATTGCAATTAGAAATTCAATAAAAATTATGAAGTTTGCACAAAAGGGATCTGAAAGTGCTAATAAAAAAACCCAATATGCTCACATCCGTCTGATTGCATAAACAGGAACAGTCTTAGGGCTGCAGAGAGAGAAACTCCTAGAACTCAAGCTCCCCAGAAGGCTGTGCGCACACATACGAAAGCCTCTCACTATCTCAAAATCTGGATTGCAAAACCTGGGCTCTGCCCCTTCAGGGAAGCTAAGCCAGCTCTATTGAGAGCCGACCTGTACTTCATGTCATGCCAGAAGCAACGACGAAGAGATTTCAGAAGGGAGCTGAGCATGCACAGCTCCTCTCGAATTCGATAAAAACTTTGAGTGAAAGTGGTTTCTCAATCCCCTTTTTTATTTTTCTTTGGAAAATCAGATCATCAATTTTGGTGCCCAACTGTGGGCAGTTATCTACATTGTAAATATGTCCTTTTGCCTCCTCTTTCTCTATTTGTTATTTTCATTGCAATAAAGATGAGATATGAGCCCCAACTTTAACTAACAATCTATCTGATAATCACAAACAAAAAGAGGGGAAAACAGTTCATCTGATTTTGCTTTTAAATCCTGTACTGACCATTCTTTTCTAAAAGACAGTGCACGCTGAATGTTTCAGGACTCCACTCTGCTCACAGGGATTGGTGGTGCCCCATATTCCAGCAAAGAACCTGTGAAAATCTAAAGTTCATGTTCCTCAGGATTTGAACAAGACTAATTTCAGTATCGCTTTAAATAATTCAAGGCAAAAGAAACATAAACAGCCTATGCTTCCATCTTTTTTATGTGGCAAGCAATTTTCATTAGCATTTTATAAATATTTTCTTTTTTTCATTTTTTATTATAATTTTCATTTTTAAAGTATTAAGTGAGCAGTCTGGGAAAGAAAAGTAAAATCAAGATACTAGATAAAGATGCTAAACAAGAACTTAGGAAAATAAATTTATGGACCTTTCAAAGTATAGGGACCCAGGGAAGGCCCTCAGGCCAAAGCTAAGAGAACATCCAATTTCATGCTCCAGATAATTTTACACTCTTTATATAGGCACAGCAATGCACAAGCCAAGGAATTCAGCAGATCTGTAAACATTTCTGATGTCTAGTAGTAAAAAGATGTACATAGTAGCATTACGTGTCTTATGACAGTTGCAAGAACAACTCCCACTTGGAAGTGGGAGGTCAGAAACCTGATCTGATCAGTAAAACAAGTCACAGTTTGTATACACACATACACATAGATGGACCAGTTTGGAAGCAGCATGTGTAATGTTTTCTGTGAGGACTGATGGAAAAGCTGAAGCTGAAAGGCATAGTATATGCAAATGTGAGTAAGATTTTATTCTTTCAAAGTCTACACTTTAACAGCATTTGGTTGAAGAGCTGATGAATTTATGACCATGTGACCTGGTTAACAGCTCTTTCATTTTTAACTAAGGGAATACATCAGAAATTTTTCAGTTGTGCAGGTTAAGACACTTGGATATATTATTTAGCACCTATACATAATTTCATACATATGCTGCACAAATTTGATAATATGAACAAAACAAAAAAGCCAAAAAGTTCTGATAGGTGTTCAAGAAAGCAATTCTTCACATAAATTCATCATGGGCTTCAGTAGGAATTAAGCTCATAGTTTTAATTAAGATGATATTCAGAATCAGGACTGCCACAGAGTCAAGAGTGTGAGCATGTAACACCCCTAATACCACCCCAGCCACAAACACAAATAGGAAGTGGGCACTGACAGTGCTTAATTTAGCATTCAGCTGTGCTGGCTCGGGAAGGCACATGAGCCTTTTCTATGCCTGCCACTTGGTATGTGTAGTTCAGCTGCAGTGTCGAATGACCTGGCTTTCCATGGGCTGCTCTGCACCAATGTGTATGCTGTTAGGAGTACTTGGACAAACTGAACTAGGATCAAAACCCTGCACAGTCTACAGTACCCACAGCCAAACTCTGTGTCAGTTTGTCTGGTTTTATAACACTTCAGATGGCAAACTGAAAATTTCAAGGCAACTTCATTCATATTGAAATTATGAAAGACAATTTATAACAGTGCCCAACATTAGCAAGGCAACTGAGACCACTATACTTGAAGACTCAGACGGGCTGCAGCATTTTATTTAGAATATTCAAGATCACCCTCACACCCAGAAACTTGGAAAAATCTATTAAAACGTAATATTCTAGCTTCTGGATTCCCCCTTTTCTGCAGAAGATTGTTTTGTAGGGAATTTCATGGTCAAGAATGCATGATGCTCTGCCCATTGTAACATCTACTGCAAAGATCAATTAATTGTGTATTGTTAATGCAATGTCATGTCTTTCTTTCCTTTGGGAAAAAAACTATGTTCTTTACATACATTTACATAATCAAGACCCAAAGAAATTAGGACAGACCGACAGCATCTGCAGCGATGACCGTGTAAAGCAATCTGAAATAGCATAGTGAAAGATAAGGCACAAAACCACCAGCCGCCTTTAGATTGGCAGAGCCAAAGAAAACCTTTATGAAAATCAGTAAACTCCCAAGAAAATAAGGAACACATTGATCAGGGAATGAAACTCCCTGTCCAGGACATAAAGTGTTTTCCTTAGGGGATGAGTAGCCAATCCGCTAGGGCCACAGCAGATGACATAAAAAACCATTGAATTAAAGGCTGTCAGCTGCCCCAACGGAATATGGTTCTCTGATGAATGGAAGTGGAACTTTTACAAAAGCATTCTCCAAAGAATACAAGAAATGGCACTGAGGCCCCCAACATCTCCTACACCGAGCTGACATCCCTCCTGCCAGCCCCACATCATGGGCGATTTGGGAACTGGCTGTAGCAGAGGCTGGCCCTGCAGAGGTGGGTGGCTTATGGCTGAGTTGGATCCCACTGCTCTTGGTATCATGGGGAATTTCTCAAACTAGACCAATCACAATCTATTTGACCATGGATTTCTCCCTGTGAACAAGGGTCTACACTCCATGAGGAATGTGGGCCTCTTGCCAGAGCATTTGCCCTCCATCCAGAAGACCACTACTTGTGCAAAGGCACAAAATGCTGAAATGGTTTAATTGCCAAGCGTGTTTTGTCTTTCAGTTTTAAGTTATTGGAACTTGCTAATGAAAGTAATCTTTCACCTCATCAAGTTTTGGCACTACGCTACCAAATGTGGTTGTAAAAATCTTGCTTCTGCAGCTAGTTGCGTTACTGCTTGTTCAGGGGCCTCTCTGTCTTGCTTTGCTGTACCCTGTAGTCACATCCTTTTTGGCTATGAGTCATTACAGTTAACCAGCCACATGGTCAAACTCCCATTTCAGTATAAATCAACTTCAGTTTAGATTTGAGTGCCTTAACCATGGGAGGGTTCCCATTGTCTTGTTAAGCCTTTGGACCTTAGGGGACAAAACTGAGAGGTCAATGTTGATGTTTACCCATCAGTCAGCTGGAAGTTTCACTTACTTTTCATATGCTTGTTTGGCAGAGACATACAGATATCACATAAAGTAAATAAACCCCACTGCAATCCACCATCCCACTAGGAAGGGGCAGAAGAATTATTTGAACACTTAAAAGCAACAAAACTGTTGTTAAATGTATTTGGCCTTTATCAGTAACTTTGTCCAACAAAATGTTTTCATGTGTTCCTTCCCAGGCTCTGCAATAATGCTGACACTTAACAACAGCATATGATGCTGTGCTGAGATACATTAATGAACTAAGAGAGGGTGCTGGGACCAGTGCAGTCCGGCAGGGCTCCACTGCTTTCTGCACATGCACCAGACAACACTACTCTCTGCTGGGAAGCCTAAAGTTGCAAAAGCCATATGTGTGACAGGCCACTTTTTGCCCTTTTTTTTTTTTGCCTTCTCCCCCTACCCCCACCACCTGATGATTGGAAGTTCCTGATTCTCTGCTCCTTCTGAAGCAGTTTCAGCAGCTGAGCTTTAAACTGCAATGTTCCCCTGTTCAAGGGGCTGATCCCTTTCTGCCTGGCTCTGTTCATTATCTGTTCATCATGCACCTCCTTGTGGAAACTCCCCATCTAAAAGATGTGTCCAGCCTTTGTAGCCTGAACACTGACCCAGTCTTATATCAGAGTTTCACCATGAACTTGCAATTGCTTCAGAATTGCCATCGAGGTTGCCTGTTTTGGGATGCCTTTACAGTTTGCTATGTCTCTGCCAACTAGATCAGAAATTCTGAGATTCAGAGGTGACAAGATCAAAAAGATTGGTTCAGCCTTCTACAGAGAGAGTAATTTAGATCTGTTTGTCCAGCAAGTCTGACATGTGACCACGGCACTGTTTATCTTCCTAGTCTTGACCAGATTTCACTGGAGAAATACTGTTTGACTTCAGGTAAACTAGCAAGTTTAATGAAAATTTATGTTTCTTTTCAGATGATAACCTACTCATTTCAGAGGAATTTCCAAAATAGACTGAGTTAGACCTGTTTAATAGCTTATTGCTAAAGATAAATAAAAGTTTAAGTTCCTACAATTATTCCTGCAAAACACAAGAATAAAAAGAAAATGTCCATTTTCACCTGGTCTATAACTTCATCTGAAATGTGTACGTATTCTAACAATAGAACACAGTTTAAATTTTTTAATAATTTAAGGCTGCATATTTAACATTTTTGAACAAGAATAAGAACAGACACAGGAACTAACAGCAAATAATGATTATAGATGTACAGGAAGAGTTGCACTAGCTACAAATTATGGGAATGTAGTCACGCTCACCTGCAAAACTAATATGGCAGACAAGTAGCCAGAGCTAGTTTTTGCTCCTCTGACACCACCAGGAAGAGACCGAGTTGCATCAGCAGGAGATCTAGCTCAGAAGGCACACTATCAACTGTACACAGTATAGAGGGAAATCAAGCATAACTTTTCAAGCATTTTGGTGTTTTAACAGTGTTTGTTAATGGACTTCTTTCAGTTTCCTGGTAAATGATAGGCAGCAAGAACTATATGGTCTCACAGGATGTAAGTGCCTTAATTTGATCTCCATTTTGCAGAGCGCTGGTCTGTACTTAGAAAACCAGCTCTTGGTTTGCTTGTAAGCAAGCACCTTCCCATTCCTACAGCAAGGCTGCCTGTCCACCCATCAATGAGTAAACTGCCTCACTGAGGTAAAGGTGAATAGTAGCAAGGTACAAAAAACATTAACACTTCAGCCTACATCATTTGAAAATACAGAACTTTGCAAAACTAAACTACCAGAAAGTGTAGTTGCCCTAATGACTCATCTTTCATCTTTAGCTTACTTCTTTAGCTACAAAGCACTCCACAAGCAGCCTCTACAATGACACAAGCCTCGTGGTACATCACAGTATGAGACAGTTATTACCTATGAAATAAGCTTGTTTGTAGTTTACCTTCAATGAGCATTACACTGTACACAGAAAATCCAGTGACTGTCCTGGATTAGGATGAACTGAGTTACCCAGTATAAACATCCAATGTACTTTTTCCTTTTATATAGTTCTTCTATTGCTATTTCAAGTATTCTTTAATTACTGAAGGTTCATTTATCTAAAGTCCAAAAAGCCACCCTTAAAAAAATGATTACTGTAATATACTGACTACCTCAATCATATCACCTGATGCTTAGGAAGTTGTTTTTTTATTTTTATTGTAAGTTCATATTCATAAGTCCTTCAACAAAGTTTGGATGAATCCCACATCATTCAGCTCTGAATCTTACTTCCTAAAGATAACTAACATTGACAAGCTTTATGCAGAGTTCTTTCCTAACGGAAAACTCAGCATTAAAATAAAAAAAATGTCAACGGGTCCTGTTCTCTTCCTCACTGCTCACAGAAGCAAACACCCTGTGTTGTTACACTGCTGTGCCCCCTTCCTCGCACTGCTGACAGATTGTAGCCAACCCTGGCTTCTAACACTGCCTTATACTTTCAAGCAGTGAACAGGAATCTCTCCAGAGACAACTGCATGAAAACTTTGTGAAAAGGCAGCTTTAGTTTTCTGTGTGATTGCACCTATTACTCTTTCACAATCTAGGAGACCCACCACGTTATTTACAGGTTTTCTCATACATTGGAATAATTTGTTTATTTATTATGGTTTATTTCCTGAATTAAATTCCTCTTAATTTTGGTAATAATTACTTTGCATTTCACCTACGGCAGTTGATATTATCTCTGGGTAGCATCACTTCAGATGGATCTCCAGCTTCAGAACACCTCTAGTACCTAAACAAACTCATAACCCAGCTATTGTTTTTTTCTCTGGCTTTACTGCTCCCTCTCCATTTAAGCTCAGGCACACACTTGCCTAGTGTGTTAACACAATTTCCTTATAGGTTCTAGGATTTCAGTTTATTTTTTTTAATTTTCTTTCAGTTCATTCCAAAATGCTTTCTCCTAGAGCTAACTTCCGAACAACACTTGTCCCAGAGAACACTAGTGCTGATATTCTGCAGAAATAGCACTGGGCATTTCAGAGGAGATGTAACTTTTACTCTGTTTAAATTATACCTAGAAGACAGTATATTTACTTGCAAGACATTACATCTATGTAACAACCTCACATCTCTCACTTTCTAATAGGAAGTGTGCATAGATCTTTTTTTATAAGACTAACTCCAAATACCTAGTTATAATACAGGAGCTCTTCATGGTAGATCTCTACCAAGGTCTTAAAATGTGCAAGGAGTCCTTTGGTTAGGTATACTGGGAGCTTGATACAACTGGGTGAATTAACTTTGTTTCTTTTTATGCCCATTTTCCAGTTTAACTTAGTGGTGTTTTCAGTGAGACTTTATGAATGCATTCCTTGTCCTCACAAAGAAGAATACAAACTTGATTACTTGCACTTCCAAAGCACTGTGAATGAAATGGAGAAGGATTTTTTCAGACCAAATTTAAAATTGACAGAGGTAAAAACAAATTACTGCATCTGCATATTGTTACCTGTGCTTTTCTTGAAGTAGAATATATTCTTGTAAAAAAGTGTCATTCACAATGTGACATTAAACTGAGTCTGTATTAGATAAAAGATGGTGACTCACTGCAATAAGAGCAATGCTATCACTGGAAAAATCATACATTACCTAACAGGTTTGGACACAGTATGGTAGGAGGCATCCAAGTGGCCTGATTTCATCCTTAATGCATCAATAGAAATGGATGACTATCTCTATACCAACAAACCTGAAAATGTTTCCAAGATTACAGGTCCAGATCAAGCATACCAGACACCAAAGGGGAGGCACCTCCATCTGCCACACTCTGGTTGCTACATGAAGAAAGTCCAAATCTGCAGGAGGGAAAGGAGCAGCAACATGTGCCAGGATGTCCCCCTGCACACTCAGATGGCCAAGGCTGCAAGGGGCAGCTTAGAGCATACTACTACCTGCAGAAGAGATCCAGTCAAAGATGTTTACACTTGGGCATTTCACATCATATTTATCTAACTTATAATTTTTGAAGGATTTTTTTTTATTTCATAGCTTGAGTTATTAAGCTTTTGGGAAAGATTCTTATCAATATAGTTTCTTTAATTTAAATTAAAAAAAAACCCAACAAATAATTCTTTCTGTCTGCTTCATACAGAAGTATGAAAATTAGAGAACAGCAAAAAATTGGTTGATTTCAATAAAGCTGTCCTGATAGACAGATCAGAAGTGCCATTAAAAATAATGGTTCCTACCCTGAATTAAAGGTGTGTATATATACATATATATATGTATGTGTATATATATATATAAAGAAAAACATATATACACATGTATATATATGTAAAGAAAGTTCATTCTGATTAATTATTAGTCTTCTGACAGTACAAAGCTGGTGCAATGGTCTTGGATGTGTCCTTGAAATGTCTCTGGCCTTGTAAGCCAAGAACACAGCAAGGAGATGGGTTTTGCAGATGAACAACGCTTGCATCTCCAGAGAATCCTTTGAATCCCCCCAAATGTGGAGAATCTGTATTGCATGATGTTTAAACCCCAATTTCTTTCTGTAGCATGCAGACAACTCCTGTCTGAGTTCAGAAACTCTAAGGAATCTTTTTTACTTCCTCTATTTTCCTCTTAGCAAGGCTTCACCTATGAAAAAGGCATGAGTTTGGCTGGTGCTTGACAATTTGATCATTACATTAATTAATGCAGCAAAAGCAATATTCAAAACATTCACCGGTAACATTCTACACACTGGACACTTAAATAATACTAAATCTAATTATTTTTAGCAAAGAATCATCAAAGAACTGAAATTCAGAAAGCATTTCAGATGTTATAACAACAGCAGACTTATGAAAACCAAGTGTAACCATAAAGATAACGAGCAGAGAGACCAAGCTAGGATCTATTTGCAATCAAACTGGTTTCTTCTCCAGTAACTGCACTGTGAAGCTTCTAGATGGAATCTGCAGACAAGAAACCAACATCTAACACTTCAAATACTCAGCATCACACACTGTCAGTCATTCCCAGCATTCTTCATTATGAGTGAAATCTCCTGTCTCAGTATGAGAAGAAACCATAGGGATTTGGTTTTGAGTTTGTTTTTGAGCTAAAAGCTTTGAAGCACTTTTTGCTCTGAAATGTGGCATTACAATGAATTCCGTGACAGATCATTTCCCTAATGATCACATTTCCTGTAGTGAGACTTCTCATCTGTCTCTATGACTGCACCAATGCTGCAACCACACACACTCCGCAACACCTTCCACCTCCAGTGAAAACGCTACTATATGTGCACAGACTGAAACAAGACTCAAAGAGACATGTCACTCTGACTTAAGACATAGATTGAGTCTGTATCAGCAGCACAACTGAACTGTTTTGATTTTGGGTTTAGAATTCTTTTACAAGGAGAGTAGATGGTAACTTTTATAGAAATCCATCTCAGTAAGACCTATCATTGTAGTCCTGATCATGTTAATTTTCATTTGTGTTTGCCTGCAGTACCACAATAATTCCAGATCATAAAATTAAATGCACTGCTAAATGTACTGACCCCTGCTGCAAAACTTCTAGCACATTATTGTTATTTCCCTTGATTTACTCTTTCTTTTGCTCTTGATTTACTCTTGCTCATGCTCTAGAACATCTGAAAGGTGAGACCCCTTTGATCTTACCCAACTGTCCAAGCAACCCTTCTATTTGTGCTTTAGTTTGATACTCCTGCCTGGAAGTACGCAGAAATTTTCTTTTGAAGCTGACAGCAACCTGCTCCCAGGAAGAAGGATGCATACCCTCATGTCTTCGTCCACTAGGCTTTGCTGAATATCAGATTAAGTCCTTGTGCCCATCCTTGCCTACAGTGACAAGTACTTTATGCAGAAGGTTAACCCAGGATTTCTGCAACTAGCTGAGGTGATATACAGGCCTTCTACTACTGTCTATAATGGTCTATTTCTATTTCACACAATAATCAATGTTACAGTCTCCTCTTGTTTTGCATTGTTCAATACAACTTTTTGCTTGAGTTTGCTACAGAATATTTGACTCTCTTTATGAAATAATAGGCACAAACAAATAACTTAGAAGTTTGAATTTAAAAATGCTCCTCCTTGTGTCTTCATTTCCCCTCCTTATTTTGCTTCTTAGTCAGCAAATGTTCCAGAGTATTTCTTTCTGTCCAACAACCTTTCAGATGACCTTTTAGAAGTCAACTCTGGATCTGTTTCCATTTAACCTGGGAATAATGACTTCTTTGCTAAAGTATTTTGAGACCTGTGTAACAGCAAGATATTTATGAAGGTGCATTGAAGTCCATTCATGAAGCAGAAATATTTTATATCAGCTCTACAAGGTGACAATTTGCTATGATGAACGGGTGTCCCAAGGCTCTTTTCTTTTGCATTTCCTTTAATAATGAAAGTTTAGCAGCACTTGCTAAAATAAATACATGGTCTGATTTCTGCAAATACATACTTTTGCCTCTAATGACACAAATATTTTGCAAGGTAATATTGTCATGAAAAATGTTCCATGATTGTTTTAAGGAAATTACATTTCTTTGTCTCACCTAGAAGATAAAATTGACAGTCACTGACTTTATGTTTCACTTAAACCCATTTATATGTTTATTAAATAGTCAAGGTTCAAGTACATTCCTGAGTGCAGAAATCTATTCTAAACCCTTCAGCATTTAGGAAGAGTTATTGTATTTCTACTTACATATATAAAACCACATACTATACAGAACTGTCATTCCATTAATGGTTTGGGAATCCTGAATGGTGACTATAGGGCGACTAAGGGATCAACCCTTGTGTGTCTAGCCTGGTAGTGATGTATTTTACTTTCAATATAAAGAATCCCGCTGAAGTTGGCTCAAATTTAAACTAGGGAATTTTTTTTCACTTTGCTTTCTCAAAGGCACGTATTTAAATAAGTAAAATTAGTAAAAGAAATGTTACTGAGGTTTCAAAGACAAGCTATTTTTTCTTAGGCAAACCTCTCACAAACATAGTTTGAAAGCTTCTTCAGGTAAGAATTTTCTGAAGGGACACTATAATCATTTCAGTAGTGCAGCTCTAACCATTATAAAGATATGAATGAGCTGCCTTCCTGACCGGAAAAATAATGTATTTTTCTTAATTAGACATTGTTTCTTCTACTCTGCATTTGTTCTGCACAATATGCTTACTCTCTAGAGAAGAGAGACATTCTCAGGGACTTCTCTGAGCAAGAATTCCTCCTCCTCCCCTTTCAGAATTGCCTTCAATCTTTGCTATAAGTGGAAGAATGATGGTATTCTGCCTACACTTCCTGGAAACTCAGCCTAGGCCTGTATGTCTGCTTTTATCAAAATATCCATCAAAGGTCAGGTAATTTTCCATACTCATCTAGAGACAAAGATGCTACCTATCTTGATGAATCGAGTGTTAGTGATTCTCCCTCAAAATTAATCAGATATAATCACAAAGAAAATTGAGGACATTATTTCCATGACTGTAAGTGTGCACAGAAATACAATCTTATCAGATTCTACAGCTTCTTCCACTGTGGGCCCCCAGTCCAGCTTTTCCCTGGCTTTGGAGTTGGTGACAGAAAACAAGGAAGCAAGCAGGAAATCAGTCAGTAGTGGCTAACTAGTCAGCAGAGCTAAGCTCTGCACTAGTGCTGGGGGCTATCAGAAAGTATGAGGTCAAATAGGGAGCACAGGACACCAAGTGCTAGTTTTGAAAAAAAAACAAAAAAAAAAGGAAAAAAAAAAAGAAAGAAAGAAGAAAGAAACAATATGTCAGCACATTCACTGTAAGCCATTTCAAAGGTCAAAATTTCCAAAACATGTAAGAGATTTAGGACATATCACACATATAAGTGATCCTCAAGAAGTCCACTATACCCATCCAAAAAAAAAAAAAAAAAAAAAAAAAAAAAAAAAAAAAAAAAAAAAAAAAAATTTGTCAGCTTCTCCAGCAACAATACAAAGAAACTTGACTGAAATCAGTTTGTGCTGCAGGGACGCTAACATGAACCAAAGAGACCAAAATATTTTCTTTTATTACTTAATTCCTATCTTGACTTTACAGCAGTAACACAAAATTTGCTTGACAACTTAACTTAGAAAGACTTGAAAGTCAACAAATCAGGGGTTTTTTTTCTCCTTAAACATCTCTTACACCTGAACAAAGATATCAAATATTTCTACACAATATTTTGCACTTAAATTTCCTACCAACATCCACTTTGCAAGTGCTGGTGCTGATTAAGGATATAAAAATCAAGGCTACAGCTCAAAACAGATACAATGCAATGATTTTTCAGTTGGAACTCCCTCCTACTTCCATCTCAGTTCTATGCTCCATTAAATGGGAATTATACTGCCCTTCATCCAAATTGAAACTTAACATGTTCTGAAGATTGCAATTCTGCATTTCCTGACATCACACAGTTTTAGTGGAGACTGTTATAAATGTTCGCAATATTTATGCGTTCTACTATAAATGTGGCATCTACTTTCAGATGTTTCACTCCTTTTTGCAAGAAGCAGGAATGCCTCATAAAACATTTAAAGACCTTTGTCAAATAAAAAACATCAACAAATGTCCATTTTCATACCAATAATTGAAAACAAAACAAAAATAAGGATACAAGTCACTTTCATAGTCATAAATATAATAGAAACAATTGTAATCCTCATAAATAAGTAGGAAAGAAAAATGGACTGCCCTAGGTCGAGAGGTGCAGGAATGAGGCAGGTTTGGTGCTACACTACTGCAAAGACTGAATGTTTAACTAAACCTCACTATTTCAACAAAAAAAACCACAAGCAAACGACAAAAAAAAAAAGGAAAAAAACCATCAACACACAACAAACCAGAATCTCCGTATTAGTTTTTCAGTTATGTTCCAAATATTGCAAAGGTAGCTATGAAAAAGCTTGATTTGCTTTGTTTACAACATTGCCAGAAGAACTTCAGCACAGAATTACATCCTGGAAAGTCGCAGATACATGTGGCTTTCCTGACGTACAATTACTATCTTATAATAAAATCATACACACATGAGCTGTTCCAAAACATACTGTCTGGGGAGCAAAGGTAATTATTAAAGAGCTGGCAAGTGTCCATTTGGATTGCCAGTGCAAAGGCCTAGTTCTTTTACTTTCCTAACACTTACAAACATTCACCGAGATCTTTCATTCTGTGATCACAGACAGGTCTTTTGGTCCAGCACAGAAATGTTCCAGAGCATGTGGTGAATATATTTTTTGCCTGCAGAGCTAATTCTGCGCATAAGCCATGGAGTTAGGGAGGCAGGGGACCACAAAAGAGAAGAGATCTCACAGCTAAGTAGTCAAATGCTGCTTTAAGTAACAGGATTATATTCCAGCTTTTGTCACAGAATTCCTTTATGATGTTACAAAATCTACTTACACTAAATTTTTGACAGCAGTCATTAATGATCGGTCTGCATTTAACAGGTTCTTATCTTAATTATACCAATCTGATTTGCAGAAGTGGTGACCTTTCAAAACTGCAAATGAACTGAAGTAAGGTGTGCTTTAAAGAGTATGGTGCTTTTCTCAGATTAAGCTTTCTGAATCAATAGATTGATTTTCTCTTTCGATCATTTTGTCATCACAAATATGAAAATCCACATGTGTCTAGCCCTTAGCTACAAATGATGAGCACCATCATCAGAAAGCTCAGGAATAGGCTAATATTTCTAGCTGGAGAAAGTTTTGAATTCCATAAATATAGCCTGACCTATACATTGAGCAACACAGATATAATAATACACTGAATATATTTTCATCCTCTACACAGACATCCTGTAGTGGGAAAACGGTATGTGACAGTAAAAACTGCCATAACATACAGAGACAAAGCTACTTCCTAAAAGGTGGGTACTTAGCTTTGCAAGCTGCGTGTCACTCTGCACACGTGATTTCTTATTTTTTAAAAACATCCTCAAAAAAATCAGAAATTCTATGAAAGGACACAGTGCTGCTCTCCCCGGGCTTTATCAGCAGAACTGGGATGCGTGTATCTCCTTGCTCAGATCCACCCCTTGAAATTAAGGGAGTACTGTGAGAGCATTAGGACACTTTCATCTTCTGTGTAGGACAGCGCTAGACTTTCATCAATGAGTGTTGCAGATATTTGCCAACAGCACAGGAGTGGTGAAACTCTGGGACTTTGGCTGCTATCTCACGCCTTGCAGTATGACATAGAGGCTTTCTATCAGTTTTTTGTGTCTTTCTTTCTGCACCTCCTTTCAGCTGCTCTGTTCCCTGCTGCATCTCAGTCCTAGCATCCAATCTCTTCTCTTAAACCAGTTTCATCATTCTTCCTCTGATGCTTTGGGGTAGCAATAGCTGTACCCTCACATCCTGACTCCCTGTCCCACAACACTCATCTCCCCTCATTTGGCTTCATCTCTGATCAGAACTTCTTTCTGAATATTAATTATTAGAGCTACAGAAAATTTCACTAAAGATGCCAATTGCATCCAGTAACACTGTAAAGATCTGACATCAGCCATAAATTAGAAGATTTATCACGCTATCAATCATTGTGGTGCTTTTCAAAGACTACCACGAAGATCTTATGTGATTTTTTTAAAAAAGACATAGGCTTATGTACCTGTTTCCTGCCATCTGTGGTAACTCACTGCCACAAGGACAAGCTGATATGACAGATAGAGCTCAGATTTTACAGAAAGACAACATTATTAAACAGTTATTACCTGATGCATGTTTCATTCAAGACTCTACTCACAGCTGTATTTTATGATCAGTTACTGCAACAGCAAACACAGCCATTGCAAACCCTTAGCATTTCACAACAAAATCTTTTCACTCAAACTTGCAGCCATCTAGAACCCAAAAGTCCTTATGACCCTGAACTCCAACTTAGCAAATGAACCATAACCAATTCCACACAAAAAACCCCCCAAACCTCTGTAGAGTTCAATAAATGTTTCAAAAAATATTCTATACTGTAATATGGATCCAGGTCACACTTGAATTAATTGCAGGCAATTCCCAGAGCTTATGTCTACAGAGTTCACCATCTGATATTCAGGAAACGTGATGTCAACCTTTGCAACCCTGCAGATAAGTTCCGTATTTCTTTCTCCTTGCTTTTTTTCAAGAGAAAAGAGTTATAGGGTGATTTTAATATTTTCTTTCAGTGTTAATAAACCTGTTAGGTCAATTACAGGTCAAATTTAGTTTATCATTACTATTACTATTTATGTACACTTAGATATGAGAATGCTGAATGCAATGTAACAATTTTTTGAACTGAACTGAACAGAATGCGGTCCCTCTCTTTTATACACAGATGCTGTTCACGTTAGCTCATTTCCTGCAGATAGACTATCTGCTACAAGAATTGACAATCAGAGGGGTGAGGTTATGTGCCCCTCCACACAAGTGAGCGAATGTGTGTGTGTGTTTGTAACACATCATCTACACATTCTGTTGTTTGTTTTACCATATTTGACTCACTGGTGAGAGAATGCAATATGTTAGTGAAAGGATTAAACAGCTGGAGAAAATAATCACTTCAAATAAATACAGTGCCTTTGTATGTGACCTGATTTTTTGCTTCTGTATAGCAAGAGAGGACCTTTAGAGCACCATAAGTTTTACCTGTAGCAGTTTTATCATGAAGAGTTATCTTCCAGGAATATGTGCATCAGTTATTGTCACGTAAAGAAGTTATAAGAGTACAATGTGAGACCTGCAATACATGGCCCTATGTAGAAGAGTTTATTTTGGATCCAAGAAATAATTTATTCAGTTGAATGCTGCTTTGAATAAGGTCTTGTATGCCCCTTTCTCAGAAAAGGAAATTAATAGCACAGGGGATTATGCAAGCTCTTTTGCTAGGCACATATGTTACTATTACTTTTTCTCTTGTCTGTCTTTCCTCTTGCCTCCGTATCATTCCTTCTCAAAAAATACCCACGTTGTTCAGAATCAGATCATAAGCCCTCTGAGGACAAGACTGTATTTCATCCTATGTTTGTACAGCCCCTGGCCAAACAAGAATACTTGATCATGACTGTGGCCACTAGCCCTACTGTACCCCAGGTGAGACAGTCACACACACAGAGGAGCAGCTCTTCCCTGACTTTCCAGGTGTTCAGTATTCACAGCTTCAGAAAAAGTTTCAGAAAAGATTAACTTGCAGCTGCACAGTCTAATTTTTCGCATTGTCTCAGTGACCAACACATGGAGGTCTTCTAAAAATCTGATCATTCTCTTCTTTGAAAAAACAGTTCTAAAGTGTTTTGGAGCTTACAGTCAGAATTGGGTGTGTGTCCTCCAAACAGCTTTCTCAGGGCAGCTAACAGAAAAGCAGAACTTGGAGTCTGAAGACCCCCAGTAGGTTATTTAAAAAAAAAAAAAAAAAAAAAAAAAAAGTGGAATTATTTTCCTGTTCTAATATAAAGCCAAAGAAAATTCAGCAAAATACGGTAAAAAACCACAAAGATAAAATATATCCTGTAAGATACTTGAAAGCATTTTCAGACTTTCCACTGACGTCACCACTGAGGTGAGACATAGGTGAGCAGCAATTCTGTTGCAAAGAGAAACAGAGAGTATCAACTGCAGAGAGCAGATGAAAATGGCATATCTGACATGCTCTGTTATTAAAATGACTTCATTGCTCAGTGAAGTGTTTTTTAGAAGCTGTGGTTTGCAAGCAATCCTTCCCTCGCTATTTAAGGCATGCTCCTGCAATAACACACTTGTTGACATCTCTGGAGCAGAATCACTTCCACGTTGTAAATGGCTCTCTTCCCAACACTAACACAAAAACTTAAACCAGCTACTGTAACAAACACTTGTCTGATTATTCAGGGTGGTGCAAAACTGCATCTTAGCAGGCTCTTAAGCCCAGCATTAATCACAGCAAGAAAACAAATACAGCTGTTGCTTTTTTATTAGCTTGTGGAACAATCTGATCCTCAAATCTCAGAATTTTTGTGGGACCTTTTCTCCTGGATTCTTCTATGATTTCTAATAAACTTAATACATCCTGTGGTGATTCAAAAGGCATCTGTAGGCGAGATCTCCATAAACAGTATGCCTCTATAAATACTATCTTACTACATATTAAAACTTCTCTGGTTTATCACTTCAAAATCCTCATGGCCAAACAGGCCAATCTTCAGAAAAGTATAAAGTGCTAAATTCAGAAGGCCATATACATCACTGGATTTTATGAAAGTTTCACCTCTGAGTATTACAAAACCTCTAAGCATTACAGCACCTTGATCCATTAATATCAAGGATAAATAACTTTATAGATCTCACATTCATTTCCTTGAACTGCCTCCCACATATTCAGTACCATTCCACTGTAAACCTTCTAAATTGTAAGTATGCAAGTTGACACTGGGTTAAGATGTTACGATTGCTAACATCTTCTAAGAGTGAGAGTATTGGGTGGCTCTCAGAAACATTTATTTCTAAGTCATTCGATTAGCAGACTAAGACAGCAAAACCAGACATGCTACTAAGTTGTACTAACGCATATTTCTTACTACTGTTTCACATCTTTCCCTCAAACCTCAACCACATTTTATACTTTAGACTAACACACTAGACTGCAGGTGTGTGGAGGATGTAGAAAAGTCTTTCAGTTCTGTTGAGGCAGCACAGTCGAGCACAGAAGCACTAATGAAACTCCAAACAAGGCCATGTATTTTTGTGTACTTATTGGGCAGTCTCAAGCATCATAAATGTTATACTTCCACTCACACATACAGATATGTGGCACAGGTAGGCATGCACATTCACACACATTATTTGGGGATGAGGGAACTTTTATATTGCTTACAAGAAACCTAGGGGATCAAGTTAAAAAAAAAAAACCACATAATTCAAAAAATGTTTCATTATCGTTTAAATTCTTCCAAGAATGAGTGACATGAATAAAGAAACTCTCCATATCCTTTATCCAAAACTCATTAAAACCAGAAGATTTCTCTAAGGTGTATATGCATGTGATTCTGCATTCATTTGAGACATCAGAGGTCTATCTCAAGAAGATTAACTACACTGCTGCAGTAGCAACATTGCTCACCTTTCCTTCAATTATGCAATCAAGACAGAGTCAGCTTGGCCTGTATTTCTCTACAGTGGTTGGGTTACATTTATAAATGCTACCACTGAGACTCCTAAAACACCTGATTTACTAGACAGGGTCACTATCGTATTTACTCTGTGGAGGATGCTTTGTAACATGAAGCCTTTTGCTATGGTCCATTTAGTACACCACCTCACCTCATCTGCAGACACCGGAAGTAAAATCTTCCAGTACTGTTCTTATGTCTCACAAGGATCCCCTGACCAACTTCAGTTATTTCACCCAACATTGGTTAAAATGAAGACTACAGTTGATGTGATCATGTTTTAGAGAATTTCAGATTTGCTGAAATTAAGCACAACATGGCTTGTTCTTACTCAGCACAAAAGTATCGGCTCTCCATTGACGACACCTGTGCTTTAGTGCTTAGAACAAGGTAGAAATTTAGGTACAAGGAATTTGTTTCATATTTTTATTTTTCTTTGCTCAGATACACTATTCAAAATACTCTAATGCACAACCAGTTTCTTCAGATTAATTTGTGATAGTTTACAAGTTGAAAGAGATGAAGCACCCCTCAGAAAATTTACGGAATTATGACCCTACATTTTGCAACAAGGTAAGCATTACTACCTTCAACTTAACAGGTGATGAAACTGAGATCTGGAGAAATGGAAATGACTTAACATTTCACACTATGAGTTTCTGAGACAGCCTAGACTGCAGCTGACTTCTGTCTCTTAGATCGTATTCTAGAAGCTTGACTCTGCTCTGCCATTTATCTTACCCTTTTTGCCACCTACATATGTCTTAACTCACAAGCATCCAGAAACACTTCAGGGACTAATATCATCTTAAATATTCCATTCACAGCTTCTGCAATGTATATGAATATCTGGAAAGGCTTTACTAGCCGCATATTTTTGTACCATCTCAGCTGAGGCTCTATATTGTATTACATTTCCCTGAGTGTAAAATCTTTCAGCTCACATAGGATATATATCCTTCATTTAACGAACTACTATCTCCTTATATGTTGTACAGAAAGCTTCATTGTACAGCTTCATTTTTCTATTAGCTAGTTTGATTATTTCTTTTTGTCAGGAAAAGAACGTATATCAAAAGGCAATTAAAAATATTGCTCCATGGAGTCCACATTTTTGCAACAACAAAAGAAGTCATTCATGCACAACAAAAGATAACTCTAGAGCTCTATGCAGGGCAGTGGGATTATGAATGAAGAACAGAGAGATTGTAAGAGAAGTCTTTGAAACTAGAGAATAGAAACCCAAGCAAGCAGGCTAGCCGAGAAGGCACTGACACAGAGGGAATAACTGGAAGAACAGTACTGCAAAGTAGTGGTACAAAAGAAAAGAAAAGATAAGGAAAGTGGATCCTGTTAGCTATACAACACTATGGATAATATAAGCTGGCACTGAAGTGCTCACAGCTAGTTTCTAAAATCCTGGCACTGAAGGCCCCAAACTGCTTTACTTGAAAAGGAAGGAAGCCTGGAAATAGATAAAATGCTGTTAACAGTTACTGAAACACCAGTGAACAAGATCTGTTTGCAAGTGTATGGATAACCTGGAAATATATCAGGACACACAGTACAACAGTCTGAGAGAACAGTAAAGTTGCAGGGGAAAAAACAGCTTTCACAACTCCACCTGTTATTTTAATCTTGATATTTACAGAAGGAAGTCAGAGTTTTTCCACTTTAAAATTTTTTACCATTTTTTGCACAGAAGTGCTTCAAGGCCTAAACCGAGCTTTGAAGAGTAAACTATTCCCACCACAATGTATTGGATGTTCCGTACTTCATGAGTTGGCCTGAAAGAAATAGCTGCTTGATTTCTAGTTAAATACTATTACAGATGAATAGGTGTGAACAACAGACATCTCCACATGATGCAGAAAGCAGCAGAGCTCAGGGACAATCACTGTCTCCCAGACAGTGCTGGCAGTCATGGCCCCAGAAGCCAGCTCAAAGGGCATGTCTGTCCCAAGCAGGGCACAGACATCCAAGTCCAGCCCTATCTGAGCTGTTACATTCCTGTAACGCCTGCATTCTTGCTAGGGTTTGAAAGGAGTTCACTCACAGCCACAAATAGCTGAACTCATGCTAGCAAGCCTTGCCCAGCACACAACACTTCCTTGCAGCATCTCTCATTCCTCTGCTGTCTCAGGTGCTATTTCTGCCACCCCTGCGCTGCACTCCCCTGTGGTCCTCACTCCTGGGGCCAGCAGCACAGGAGGAACAGCCACCCAAACAAAGGGGAGTGACAGTGGCAAGACTCAGGGCAAGTCTGTGCTGCAAAACAACGGGGTAATGCAGAGGCACTCAAACTAACTCTAAATGAGGTAGATCAATGAGTACAAAGAGAAGTCAAGCCATGACAGCAGAGAGTTCATTGTGGGTTAATTTGCTCTGCCTTCCTGGTGGGCCAGATATATGTTTATGAATATTAATTCTTAAAACTACATCAAGAATGTAAACAGAGGACAGAACATTTTCATGGCCTGCTGTTCTCCTTTCCTTGCTCCCAGCATGGTACAGTATATACCACAATGCAGCTGCACAGCAAAAGGAAACAGGGTAATTTTCATGCACTGTATACAATGCATCCACAATTTCACTGTGGAGACTGTCTACTTGTTTAATGCATACACATGCTCCCAGGGAGGCAGGCAGTTCTGCAGATAGGTCACAGGAGTCAGAAAAACAGAGTTTGATTCCCAATATTAGGTACATTTTGAAAAGTCACTTCATCCTGTTTCCTCCTCCCACTTCTTCTGCCTTATTTCATTATACATGCAATGTCTCTAACCCACTCACTGTTGATTAGTTCCTCAGAATCTAAATATATAAATGTAAGTTCACCAAACTAAAACTAAAGGAAGTGGTTCCAACATACCATGCTGCTGAGAGCTGGATTTTCTTTAGAACTCGTCTCTGCATGGCAGTTTTGCAACGCTAGGTCTATACTGCCAAAACATTCTCAGTACGTCAATATACTGATGTGGGTGAACACAGAATGATGAGCAAATGTCTTTTTCATACTATGTAAGAAAGACCCATTAGTCCAGAACCAATGCCTCTTGCCCTGTCTACACTTACAATCAATATACCACAACAACAACCCAGCCATTTGCTCATTATGTTTGTGCAGGTCTAGGTGAATGGATAAAGAACATTACATGTTTAGTCCAAATCAGTAGCTAATTCTAGTCCAGAAACTATGTAGCTATGCCAGTGTGCTGCTGTGCTCCAACCAAAGTGTCCTGCTGGTGACTCAGGTACACCATTGTAATGAAAGTGAACTGCTGCTTCCAGTTTAGAAGCGGCTTGCATCCGGCCAATCCCAGAAGCGAGCAGGACTGTCCGCACCTCTGTGCACACACAAACTCTCTGTCTTAGTCGATTTTTAATAAAGTATTGGAACTGTGCAAGATGTGAAAAGCAGGCAAGTTGTTTCAAGTGATTAAGAGGTCCCTGAGTGTGACACTCCGGGGTATGTATGTCAGAAAGCTTTAAGTGCACCACTAGAGAAAAAACAGTATGACAGTCTTAAACATAACCTTCAGCAGAGCATCCATAACAGGAAAACAGAGGCAGCGCTCTGAAGCCTTCACTTCACTTTCTTCTACCTTAATACTTATCCTCCTGCCAGAGCAATTCCCCTTATCCTTTTTCCTACACATAAAATGAGCCAATATTACTAAGTTCTGCTACTTAAAAATTAGGTCTGGCATACTCTTTCCAAAGTGATAGACCAATCTGCGGAAAAGCTTTTCACAGAAAGTCAAAGCCATAGGGTGTGCTACTCTGATGCTGATGTCTGTGCAAAGAAAACATAACACTTCTAGGTGGAAACCTCCACGGCTGTTGGGCATGGAGAGTGCATGGCCCCAGAATTCATGTGTGTTCACTGGTTTTGGCTGGGATAGAGTTAATTTTCTTCATAGTAGTTTGTATGGGGCTACATTTCGGATCTCTGATGAAAACAATATTGATAATACAGGGATGTTTTCGTTACTGCTGAGCAGTGCTTACACAGAGTTAAGGCCTGCTTCTCACACCATCCTGTCAACGAGTAGGCAGGGGGTGCACAAGAAGCTGGGAAGGGACACAGCCGGGACAGCTGACCCCAACTGACCAAAGGGATATTCCTGACCGTATGATGTCATGCTCAGCATGTAAAACTGGAGGAAGAAGGAAGAGGTGGGGGAACATTCGGGGTGATGGTGTTTGTCTTCCCGAGTAACGGTTACACGCAATGGAGCCCTGCTTTCCTGGAGACAGCTGAACACCTGCCTGTCAATGGGAAGTGGTGAATGAATCCCTTGTTTTGCTTTGCTTGTGCGTGGTGTTTGCTTTACCTATCAAACTGTCTTTATCTCAACCCCCCAGTTTTCTCACTTTTACCCTTCCAATTATCTCCCCCATCCCACTGGAGGGGAGTGAGCGAGCGGCTGTGAGGGGCTTAGCTGCCAGCTGGCGTGAAACCATGACAGTCCTTTTTGGCACCCAGTGTGGGGCTTGAAGGGTTCCAGATAATTCCAGATTTGATTGGAATGTCCTAGATTGAATTTATAGGGAGGTTTATGTGATTGCCATGCATGGGGCTTGCTTGCCTCACTGTAAATTGGACTTTAGTGCTCATTAGTGGTTGTTTTTTGCTTTTGCTTCTTGCTGTACTGCTTATCATCTTATTCTGCTGTGCCTGGGAACACTGTGATAACAGCAATGGCGATGCACCAGGGCGTCACTGCTGTTTCTGTACTGCTATACTGGACAGGCTGTAACACCAGTGTGAACTCAAGTCAAAGGGACTGTGACCTGTGGATGAGTCCACATGGGAGTAGGTCACCCTGCAGCATCTGTGGCCATGAATAAATCCACACCAGAGGAGGAACATCTCAAAGTGTCTGTGGCCGTGGTTATGTCTGTGATGCAGCAGGTACACCTCTGAAGGCATTGTAGCCCAAGGACAAGTCCATGCTGGAAAAGGTACGCCTCAGAGTATCTGTGGCTGTGGATAAGTCCATGCTGCAGCAGGTACACCCTGAAGCAGTGGCTGTGCACGAGGTCATGCTGGAGCACTTCAAAGCATGTGGCTATGGATAAGCCCATGACAGAGCAGGTACGCCCCTGGAGGGACTGCAGACATGGGTAAGGACACGTTGGAGCAGGTTTACTTCTGAAGGGACTATGGCTGAAGGTAAGGACACACTGGAGCAGGTTTACTTGTGAAGGCATTGTGGCCCATGGAACCGGTGTACCTGAAAGTGACTGTGGCTGTGGGTGAGTCTATGCCACAGCAGGTATACCCGTGAAGAGACTGTGGCTCATACATAAGGCTCCACTTGGAGGTATCCCTTGTATCTCTTAGGTACAACCCCTCAGGGTCTGCAGTCTGTGGATAAGTCCAAGCCAGAGCAGGGGCAAGGGGAGGAGTTCATTGCAATGTTAAACCCTGCGAGCTGGTCCAAAGGGACCAGGGGTGGAGGCTGTAATGGAAATATCTTTAAATTTTTGTAACCCATGATTTGAGTTGCATATTATAGGAATTACTATAGCAGGAACCACCTGAACCAATGGAAGACATGCCTTGCAAGAAGCAGTGCAAGTGCAGCAGTGACCTGACCTGAGCTTGCTTTGGTGCCCAATAACTACACACCACACCATCTCTCCTGTCCTGAGTGACCACCATAACAGATGGAGCCCAAAGTCGTGAACCAAATAAAATCAATGGACATTTGTGGACATTTTAAAGACATTTTACAAGGCTGGTCCCCAGACTAAGGGAATGATGTCTGTGTATTATATCAAAGGACGAGAAGGGTGGGGTGATGGTCGTGGTTAATGAGGTTGTATTGCATAGTGTGGTACCTGAGCATGACAGAAATGGTACGGAGTAACAAAAACATCCCTATATTATCAACACTGTTTTCAGCACAAATCCAAAACATAGCCCCATACTAGTTACTATGAAAAATATTAACTCTGTCCCAGTCAAAACCAGCACAGCATGTCTGCCAAAGCTCAGCACTTTTAACTTGGAAAATAAAAAAGTCACACCCAAAAATATCAAGCTTCCTGAAATAAAGGAAGTGGCTCAGAAGTGGGTGAAGTTTTTGAAAGCTGTCAAATTGCTAATACTTTTGTGGATGGTCGGGGAGGAACCTGAATTAGTGATGTAATGGAAAAAGAAGTGCTTGTCCTGCAAGTGTTTCTTTTCCTTTTTTCCAAATGGAAGGAAAAGGTTTTTTCTGGGGCATTTTGTTTCTTGGTTGTTGTTGAGGTTTTTTTCATTTGGGAGGCAGGGAGGGTAGCATGTTGGGTATGGCGTTTTCCATTTGTTTGGGGGGGGGGGGGGGGGGGGGGGGTTTTGGGGGTTTTTTT
>JAVJGI010000032.1:817871-839109 GCA_035590275.1 Ibycter americanus
GTATTGGGGTTTTTTTTGAGGTTTTGCTGTGGGTTTTTTTCATAAACAGGCATTGATGCATTGTATCATGTATGTCACAATAACTTTTTTGATTGGGAAGTCAACCTAGATATTAGAAAGTGTTATGTTATCAATCTTACACTAAGGATTTAAAGAAACACACATCAGGCACCTAAGGATTTTAGTAAAGCTAGCTGTTCCATGTAGGTAGAGATGAAAGACTAACAAATAGTGCACTAAACATTGATGAATTTAATGGAATGTTTCAGCAGTGGAAATGTTTCCAAAGACAGATTGAACTCCAAGTTTGGTGTTTATTGGTACCATATATTGGTATGTATAGGTACATCCACAAATACAAATATTTCTTATCAGGATAACCAGCTGAATACATGCCTTTTAATTGGGGGATTTACCTAGTAAAAAGGCCTTTGTGCAGGCTCTAGATATTCCTAACTGTGGTGGTGTTGTTTTAATGTAGTTTGATGCTCTTAAAAGTGGCTTGGTGATTACAGAAAATTAGATATGTTTTGTAGGATGCCTGTGCTTGTGGTAGAAGTCAGACAACCTTAAAATTTCTCCTGCTAGGTCTTCAAAATCACTACATACAATAGGCTCTTGGAGAGTAATAATAATAGTAATAACAAAAGAAGCCCCAAAGCCCACCCAGCACTTACTAACATGTGCCTGAAATTAGTTCTTGCCATAAAACCAAAGCCTACACCACCTTTTCCAAATGTTGCTTCTCCATTAACAAACTTCTCCCTAGAAGACTGCCCAGCCACCCATAGCTACAAGGCAGAGTAATCTACACAGCAAAGATGTATAACGGTTCTATCATCCTGACAGGAGAATCAATCTCTGCATCAAAGTACATGGTGAAAACATGGTCTGTGATGTTGAGTACTTGATACTACAGCATGAGACTGTTAATTGCTTTAAGTGTACTAGAGAGGAGTTAAAACTTATAATTTCTTTGAGGCCCTTCTGTTTAGTAAAAGCATGTACAAAGGAACTGGCTCAAGCTAGACTACTGTGAGTGGACAGAGAAAATAACTATTACTTGAAATAAAATACTGCTGCCCCTCTTTCTGTTTTCCAATCCTCTCTTAGTTAACACATTGACTGACTGTGGAGGTGACTGAGAGAGCAGATAGTAACCTGCCCTTTCTGGAGAAAAGGGAGTGGTGGGAAGTCCCTGAAAGACTTATAAAATGGAAAGTAGGACCGCATATTTAAAAAAAAAAAAAAAAAAAAGGACCGGAAAAGCAAGAGATTTTCTTCTTTTCCTTTATGGTACAACATTCACTTGTTTTCTTACAATATCCAACTGCTACTAACCAGATTTATTCAGTGCTGCCTCTCTTCAGAGACTTTGAAGGACAAGAGAACTAATGCTCAGGCTTCAAATGCTCTTCTTAGCTGGTTATCAACTAAAGGCAGATCATTTTCTGGCTTACATCAGTAAAAATCTGGAGTTACTATAGTGACATGATGATAGAAGCATGCAAAAATTCAATGTACGTGAAAAGAGGTTTCAGCCCTTCAAATAATTTACTGCCATTTCAGAATATATGTTTCAAGCCACTTTTTAGGGTGAACATAACTTTAGAGAAAAGCTTTTGTGTCTGCCATCAACTATCCCAAATTACATTAACTAGCTAAACTGATGGAATGTACATATACATAGAATGCTGCATGTTTTTTCAATAACATATTTTCTTAAACACAGATTTATTTTTGTCTTTATTTTGTCAAACTATTACCTCAAAATTAATTGTTTTTGTTGCTACTCACATGATCTGTCACATCTAGCATGTTTTGCAAGATCAATCTCTTGGGCTCTTTCTTTTATAAAATTTTTAAAAGTGATAAATTCACCTGCAGTGGTGTAATTAAACAGAATTTGAAGGCTCTTTAAGAAGCAATTTTTATAAAATAAATAAATCTTCTATATTTTACAAAATTCATATAAAATAAGTAATTTCCCAACTGTAGAGATTAACTTACAATGTTTAGATTTTTTTTACTAACACCACTGCAGTAAAAATTAAAATTTGAGGAACTCTAAGGAGATTCTGAGATCAGGGAGTGGCTAAAATGGATGGGAAGATTTTTTTCTTGAAGGATTTAAACACAGAAAACAAAGTACTACATTGTGAGATGAAACCAAACATTAAGACTCTATTGAACAGGTTCACATAAGAGATCTAAACGTATTCTTTTTCAAATACAACTACAAACCTTTCGGGGTTTTTTTTAGTGGTTCGTATAACTCTCACATATGACCATGTGGAAGACATTTTAGCCTCGTACATTATGCGTCAATCTTCCTGATCTAGGTTCTGACACCATCACATACAATTGTATTCTAGTTTCCGAACAAAGGTGTTATTTCTCTACTCTGCAAAGCTTTTTGTTTGTTTTACTTCTACAGAGGACATTCAGGGATCAAAATGAGAGAAAGAAATATCAATTTCTACCTACCTTTGACAAAAGCATCCTGTCTCAGAAATGCAACACCAAATGCTAAGAGTTTAAGCCACAAAAACATGGTTATTTCTGGAAATCAGGCGTATCCTTATGAAACAGCATGTGTCTCTCTCTGGAAAGCAAAATAAGTGTTATCTGTCTGCAAAAGAATTTCTCAGCAAAACTTGAACCAAAAAGGAGAATAACTATGCACATACATTGCACTGCCTGCTTATCTGTGAAGGAGTTGCTTCCTCTGTTACCCAAACTAACCACTCGCAAGTGCGCTATGCAGTTTAGTGATGTCAGAGACAATTACTTCTTCAAAAAAAATTCTTTCAGTTTCCAGGAAGTCAAAAGGGTTTTTCTTAAGTTGCTGCAGTAATGCTCAGTTTCCTTAATTCAAATGAAATAGATTATTTTCAGCCATTTCTTTCTACAGAGGAGCTAAACAAGACTTAACTTTTCAAAGGACTGGATTTAACAAATAGTCATCCTTTATCTTCATGTTTACTTTTCTATTGCATACATTCACTGAGTCCCTTCTATGTTATGGATGCTTCTTGAGATTTCTGTTGAAAGAGAGAAACCCAAACCATCAGTCAACAAAACCCTTTTACCGGTAACAAGGCCTTCATAAAAAGATGTATCCTCAAGTGAAGTGTCTGCTGATTAAATGAAAACCCTTTAAACATGGGATATATTTCTGAATCTTTCTCCAATGATGCAATTCTAGGTATGACAGTAATACACAACAAACGGATAGACACAGTCTAATTCTGTTTTCTGTAATGTTCAGTTCCTAATTAGATAGCGCAATGCAATTCTTTACCACAGTAGTGCTGGAGGATTGTGATCCCTTTCCTGGAGTTGATACAAGGTACAGCAAAGACATTTTCCCTCACTGCATGCGCTCAGGTAGTACTCAATAACAAATGCCCATTATATAGTAGGTTACAAAGGGAATAAATGTTGGGATGGCTTCTCTTATTGGAGGTTTCAAAGATTTTAAAAGAACCAGCAGAATCCTGTCACAAGACAGATAAAGAAGGGAAGAGAACACATTTGTGCTTATTCTTCATTTCATAAGTCCTTTGGAGACTACCTAAGCATCACACAGGGGGGAAAAGAGTTGCACAAAGTCACAGATGGCATGAGTGAATCGAACTCCTCATATGATTAAACCCAGCTTCTACACATCCAACTTTGAGTCAAGTCTTATAACACAGGCCAAAATCTCAGCTTCCATTAAGCAGTATTTCTCTACACAAACTGTCTGTAATAACAATTATATAGTAAATGTGTTCAGACAAAACTGACATAGTGATATCACTCTGACACTCCAGAGACTCCAACTTTGATATACAATAACTTCATCCTGGAGTTGTCGCAAATTGAATTTGGACTACAGCCATACATCGTCTGCAGCACTGGTATCTTAGTCCCTGTTACCCTAGACAAAACCAGGATAACAGACGGGCTAAAGTGTGCCATCTGATGAATAGGGTGCATGATATCCTGTGGAGAATTTCACGTAAAGGCTCTCAGCAAGAACCAGGCTCCATTTCTACCTGAGCTTCCCCAGCAGTTTTATACAACCTCCACCCATCTTTTTACGCTGTGTCCCCAAGACAAATTCCTGCACAGTGGACCTTTTCTGGCTGTGTAATATTTACATACCCTCCATAGCACTGAAATATTGCAACATATTGTATATATTTAGTGATAACATCACACTCTTTAGCCATCATACCATTCTGGTATAATATTATTACTCTCATTTAACAGCTGAGAAACTATAAACCATCAGCTGCTAAAATTACTGATCAAAGTTACAACTTAAACTCATGGAGGATTCAGAGACTTAAAGCATATATCATAAGTCTCAGTGAAATGCTAAGAAGAAAAATTTCTCTTTCTGAGAGCAGATCCTTCAATCGACAAATTATTTCAGTGCCCATTCTCTGGCAATGAATCATTGCCCTGTAACTCAGAGACAACAAACACCTTCACAGAAATTACATAGTGTCTTTGATTTCAGATTAGTCTTAGACGTTTTAATATTCCATCTGATTGCAGTGCACTTGAAATAAAAAAAATTTGTAGTCTATTTGACATTTGTCTATATGGACAACTGAGGAAGAAATAAAGGATATTGTGGTACTAAAACACTGGCTTTTCAAAGACGCTAATTAAAGAAGCCAATATTTTTACTGAGAGATGCCACATGCATTTTCATCACTAAGTCCTCAAAACAGCTGTGAACCTGGCCTAAGAAGGAAGAAGGAAGTATGTGACAAAAAGCAAACTCCCAAGATTTCTACCCTCATAATAAGCCTTTGAAACCAGGTAATTATCAACTACATACACAAAGCTAGAAGTTACAAAAAAGAAAGTTCAGATTTAAACAAAAAATATATAGAATCAGCCAAAGGGAATCACTATCCTCTTCTAGCATTTTCATTAGTCAGAAAAACCTAAATGTCATAGGATATAAAGCTGTGTGTGTTGGAGGACTTCAGAACTGGCAGAGCAATCTCAGCTCTACTGATTAACAAAGGAGAGCGGTTTAGTTCCTCTCAGCAAGAGGGAAGGTCAGGAAATGGTTGTTGCAGACTTGCTGAGTGGAAAACATGGTCCATAAAAGCAATTGCTCCAGAAAAAGAAAGAGAAGATGGTTTGAAGGGAAAATTCCTACAGTGTAGGGCTGGCTGATGGCCAGGATATATGCTCTTCTGTTTCACTCTTCTGTCAAGGAGAGATTTCTTGGTTTTGCTAGCTAAGATCACTGCATTGTGAGCAAGCCAAAGAACAGACTACGAAGTATGGAAATTTCAGTTCTAGTGTAGTTCAGGCCTGTGCCGAAACCAATACTATAAAGATGCTATAGTGGGATTTTACACTCGTCTTATATTGAGCTCCATATCAAATAGTTTCAGTCTGCGGCTTTCTATAAATTAATATATCATGGCTACACCAATGTATTTACACCTCATATATTATTTCCTATTCATGGCTCACTCAGAATTAATCACAGATGTGTTTAAGGCTGTTAGAACACATGAAATCTTTTCCCAAACTGCAGTCTTCTTCTCAAGGATAAACCCAAACCCCCACTTTTAGGGGATGGAGAGGGAATTAGTTTACTCTACTTGCAGATTAAGCAATGGGTTATTAAAATAAATCCTTTCTCAGGACACAGGCATAATTTTTAATCAGCAAATTGATTATGTCAGTATGCAACTACAGCAGTAAACTTCCCCTGTGCTGGAAAGACTCAGAGCCAGAACCATCAATTTGTACTATTAAGAATTTCTGAAAGGACGTTAAAAAACATGCATATGTTTAAGTTACCCATCTGTTTGGAAGACTCTGTTTTGTAAGTTATGAAAAGAGCCAAAATACCCACAAGGAAGAAAACAGACAAAAAAATCTGTAAGAAGATAATCTTTCCTTGTCTGATTCACCTATCTTGCAATACAGTAGATCTGTTAAATTATCATAAATGTCTCCATATTCTGTGCAGTTAAACACCAGCTCAAAGGGCAATTATATCACAACTGCAATAAAAGACTAAAAATATAAAGTGCCCATAATAATCAGTTTTCCTTTCAATTCACATCTGAAGCGTTTGGAAAAGATTACAAATACCCGCCTCCGGCTTCATACCAAAAATTTAAAGAATAGAGCCCTTGAAATATAGAGAAAAGAAAGGGAATTCAAAGTAGAAAGAATTAAAGCAGTATGTCCTTGCTCCAGATGAGTTGCAAATACTGTAATGAAGCAATTCACATAATTTTACATGAAACATGAAAAGACATTGAAATCATAATCATAAAATACATTAATTATGTAGTAATTAAAGTTCTCTATGACATAAATGTTTGGTTATATGACACTAATTATGCCATTTGAAAATATTTCTGTAATGAAGCTACCATATATCTGCAGATATATTAATTATCCCAGATCTAAACTTTTTTTAAAAGAAAACTGGAAAGGCAAGCAAAAAAGGAAACAAACTCACAAGAAATAATAGTAACATAAACCCACAAGAAATAACAGAAACATAAAACAAGTTGCATTTCAAAACTAGCTAATACTTTACATGAATACATGCAGGTTATATTCAGCTTCAACACCTAAAATACACCACAACTAGGTCTGATTGACAGTTGCCCAAATAAAATGTGGCTCTACTGTGAGAGTGAAATTAAGTCTCAAAAAAGCATACTATTAGATTCTGTATATTCAGATACTCTATCCTTGCAATAGATTTATGAAACAGATGATGTAAGAAGGGAGAAAAATAAAATTATTGTATGGAAAGATGCAATGAAAATTCCCACAGTTTTTTTATTTGCATTGATTTATACATGACCCCTATGTCCCACATGAGAATAATAATTGTTGAATAAGGAGATGATGATAAAGATATCATCAGCCCTCATTCCTAATTCTCTTTTTCTCCCACCTGTGTAGTCCTTGGCCAGGTCTAATAAATGCTCACAACATTTGATATGAACCCTTGAACCAAGAGTGCCCCTCTGGCAGGGAAGTATTTCCCTTCTAGCCATGTATCCACTGTTCTTGGCAAAGTGACTTTAGTTAGATGGAAAAAGGAGTCTCAGCACAGATGGACCTTTCAGTGCCAGGCCTAAATTGTTTCCCTAAATGGGGGAAGGGGAAGGGCAACTGTTTTGCTCCCAGGTCTTAGTCTTGGCCCTAGGCCTAGACAATTGTACCCGTGGTTAAGCCAGGAGGAAGGTCTGGTTCCTTCACGGCTAATGAGACTGCAGCATTAGAGCAAGGAGTTGTGATCCTCAAACCACTACATACACCCATCCTCCTGCACAATCTTTCATAACACATCAGGCAAAAATGCTGTAGTTACTCAGTGACTGAAGCCAGCTAGTGCAAAAGCTCTGCCCAGATCCCAAACAATCTGAGAGCTTGCTGAGACCAAGATCTCGAATAGCCTCCACAGTCACTGTCAACTTCCTTTCTACCAGGAAACATTTCTGTAGCTCTGTTTTGTAAGTTGTGCTGCACAAAAGCATCAGACTACAGAGTGCACTGGGCATGGTGTGATCCTCGAACACTACTACACAAAGCATTTCACATTTTTTGCTTCTGAAGGCATCATTACTTAGTGGTGGTCCTGTTTGGCCAGGTGTTATCACAATGTGTAGGCAACCGCAAGGCAGAAGAAGAGACAATTCAGCTGAACGTGCTTCATTCTGTGGTTAAGCAGATTTCCTTTCCCAGAGTATTTCACCACCCTTCAAACAAAACCAAATGGGCAGCCTGGGCTGTACCTGCTCATGCAGGAGCTCACAGGGAATGAAGCAGTCACCCATGAAGGCAACAGTACTGAAGTGGGAAACCTGCAAAAAGGGGCCACAGCATTTTCAGCACATCTAAGAAGGGAGGTATGAACAATGACTGGAGAGTAAAAAGGTACCCATGTATGCCAAATAAACACAAGCACTTCTCCCTAGCTCCCTGCTCTACATGTGCTTTACTAGGAAGTGGTTCAGGGTGTGTGGCATCTTGCTCTTTTCATTACAGACTCCTGCCTGATTTCCTCCCTCCAGGTGACAGTGATGTCTGGGAAGGGGGGGAGCTGGAGACAGAGGGAGGGAGCACACATGACACCTCAGTCCCGGAACAACTCCATCATATGCTAACACAACTAAAAAAACCCTTACTATTCTTTGGGGAGAAGCCAAGGAGCTGGTTCCTATTCCAATGAAGGGTCGAAGAAAGTAGAGAACAGCCATAAAAAACATTACTATTTACCCTAGAGGCAGGGAGACCACAAACTCTTCATCCATGTAAGCAACTTTGAGACTCCCCTCTTCCATCCCACAGAGTGTTCCCGAAACTATTTCCCATCTCTGCCTGGTACCGCAAGGCTGAGAGAACAGACTGGAAAGATGGAGGGAAGACAAAAGTAGCAGTAACCACGGTGTGAGCAGCATTTTCATACAGCCACAAGCCAAATAAATTTGTGTCTTAGGTTGGATTGTCACGGGTTGCCTCCAAAAGATTGGGCCACTCTGTATCTGCCATCAGGTGTCAAATAGCAGCCATGCTTACCCTGCACGCTAAGACAGGGCCTGTGCCACCCAAAAGCTATCATTCCTGGGACTTGCTGTGTTCAGTGCCATAGGAACCATCACTGAAAGATGCCAATGAAACCACACTCCTTGTGCTCTCTCTTCATATGATTTCACATTGCTTGGTTTCACCCTATGTTCATTTCTCTAAAAGTTTAGTCAAATAATGATGGGGCATTCATATTCCTCACCCAACACAACTTCCAAATCCAGGTTTTCAAAGCCAATATGGTGTCACTTTGGCATTCATTGCAAAGAATTTTAACTGGGTTGCATTTCTGTTTTTTCCTTTTTTAATTCAGGCAATGGTGTACTCCACTAGTACCTAAACCTGATGCTGTTTTGTGTTAACTGTTTATAAAATGTTATCTAGATTAGTTTCCTCAAGAAATGTATTCTTGAGAACCCACCTTTGTTTACTTTTTGTCCAGAGGCCTTGAAAGAACATATTATAGAGCATGCAATTCAATAAAACCAAAATTCTCTACATACTCCATAAATTGCTTGGATTTAAAGTTATGCAGACTTTCTTTGTTTTGTATAATTTTGCTTGCATCAAGTCAGCTGATATGGCTCAGCTCAATTACACTGATATTCAGCATGGCTACACATCAAAATTAAGCAGTTCCACAGAATCTGAAGGCACACACCTTAGCAAACATTAACGGGCACAGGATAAATTCATCCCAAGGGCAACTCTGTTTAAATCAAGGGAGCTTCCTCCATAATACATTTCATCCTGTAAAATTAATTTGACAGTCTTACTGTGAAAACATTGTTCATGCTAGGGAATATATGTTATAATACTCTAAAGTTTTTGTTGAATATTTGCTAAGGAATCTATTTTGCTCATACTTTTTCAGGCTTGTTTGCATTTGCCAAGAACTATTTCTTGAAGAAAGAAAACATTTTCACTTAATATGTCATATTGGATCAAATTATTTTAAGGTCAAGAGTAAACAATACAGCTCTTTGTGCAGGCATACTGCTATGCTGCTATCAACCCTCAGGCAATGATGATTTGACATCTCCACTTCATATGTTGCCTGCATGATCTATGCATACCTGCTCAGAACAGAGATTGTATTTTGGTATCCCTGAGGCACAGTTCACAATCTGGCCCAAAATGAGCAATAAGTCCATGATAGGCTCTCAGAAATGCCAGGCACTTACTTCTTGCTTCCACATAAAATCTTTCCAGGGTAACACTACGCACAGTTATTGTGAAATGGCTGTCCTTTAATAGCTCTGTTTAACATGCCCCCTTAGAATTTGCTGCCCTTAGACAGTGGCAACATACCCATAAGCACTGAGTCAGATTTGTGCTGGACATCTGCTCCTCCTCCTGGTTTTGAATGAGTGCTGGATGCTAAGAAAAGTTCAGGATTTAGCTTCATATGTGGAGTTCAAAAACTGCACAATGAATGAATTCATTTCACATTATGAAACATAAAATAAACGTTTTTACCCATAGTGTCTTTTCTTCATATCCTTCCATTGTCCTTCCATCATCCAGTTTGAAAGAGAAAATGAAAAGGAGGGACAACATCTATGTGAGTATTTGCTACCCATGGACCACTGCTTGTTGAGCTCTCATTCAGAAAAGCCCTTCAACAATGGCAGATTTTTCCTTCTCTTAGTCCAGTTCTCCTTTTTTTTTTTCCAGTTTCATTTCTCCTAGTACTAACCTCTAGATTCTTATAGACAGTCATATGACTTTGTCTCAGCAAATGAACAGCCACAGCTTTAAAAAGCAGTGAGCCAAATGCCAGGAATGAACCTGTGCCCTGCACAATCACACTGAATCTCAGGAGTACCACCACAGCTGGAGGTACTAAACAAGCTCCCTCTGTTCAGGATCCCCCCAATTACCTTCACCAAATTCACCCTGCCTTTAGCAAAACTGATTACTTGCTTTCTGATTGCCTCATATTAGCTAATCTTTGTCTGTTAGTTAATTTTCCCAAATTATATGCAAAATTATACACAACTACATGACACACTGCAATAAATGCTGTCCTACCTGCCCCATACAGATAGTTGTGACAGAACAGGCGTGACAGAACATGAGTCAAAGCAATAGTAACGCCAGCCAACACAAAAGAGCCCACACAGAAGAAGAAGAAGAAAATGCCTATAGAAACAATCTTACCCAAAGTATTTCCTTTCTGGTTTCAAAATAGCACTCACGTACTTCATTGCAGTTTGCTGGACATTCCCTTATGTCCTGTACATTGTTTCCTGTGTGCTCTGTAGCATACTTGAAGACATGTATGTTTATTCTGAAGCTAGTGCTTGAAATAACCAAACAAAGTGGGGATTTTTTTTTTTTTTTTTTTTAAAGCACAACTTTAGCTGAAGCAAGCCAGGTCTAGCGCGTCAGGGTAGGCTACCAAACATGTGGTTTGGGCTATCTTTCTACAATATGATACTTTTGAGCTAAGTGCTGGTTAGTCTGTGTCGGAAATGAGTACACCAGCTTGCTTTCTGCAAGTTCTCTGTTCATTTTTCAGTTTTTCCCAAGTAGGTATTTTCTGTGGCATTAACTCACATATTGTTTTCTTCTAGCACTGTGTTCTGCTTCCACCCAGACTGCTTCCCACCTAGGATGCCAGATTCATTGTCATACACTATTAGCTGTGGTCTGCAAGTCCTCCCAGTGTTTTGTTGTCAGATGACAGTGCTTATATCCAAGAGTATTTGTGTTCATTTTTCCAATAAGATACAGGATAACTTTATACCAAATGCTTTCCTAACATCAAAACTATTATTATTTTTTGGCTGGAAATGTATTCCTACAGCTGATTGCAGTCATTATGGTACAGAAGTACAAAAACGCCTTTGAGCAAGGTATTTACAAGCATAAACCACAAATACTTATCTAGAAGGCTGGTCTGCTTACAGTGACGCTGTCGGTTATCTTCTGATAGCCCATCTATTACCCTTCTCCATATTTTGACATGATTTTTCTCTCTAGGGCTGTCCAAATGGGTTAGATAGATGTCTCCAAAGATAAGCATGTGGCAGGCATTACTTCTTCCTCAGTGGCTTGTCAAGAAACTACTGCTATAAAGCTAAAAGAGCCCAGAAGATTTCTATAATCTTAACTCATAATATCCATCTTTGAATTTGAAATGGTCAGGAAACCAGACTGCTCCCATAGACTTACCTTGCACACCAGAGTCTATGTCACATCTCCCTCCCTCCCTCCATTTCCCTGCCTTTAAGCTCTTCAATTTACGTTTCACGCACACACTATAAGCCATCTTACAATGCAGCAAGTTCATAATGCTGATACTCAGACAAAGTCTGTCTACAGATACAGGGGTTGTCTTTGTTCATTCTCACGCTATAAAAACAACAAAGTAGTTAGCACAGGCAGTAAATTCAAAGCTTCTTTAAGAAAATGTTATCAAAAGTGAAAGGAAACTTCAACATATAGTTCACTATGCAGACAAACTTTTCTGAGACTTTTCTGTAGCATAAAAAGACTTCCGTAACATTGAAAATCCCATGAAGCTACATCCTGGGACATACACTTTTGAAAAATATTTTTAACGTATTGTCCCAGAAACACTTTCTATTCAATCTTGTGAAAGTCCATGTACCTTGCTTATTTGCTTCTTTAGTAGGAGTGCTAAAAAATCTGATATTACCACCCATCTTCCCTGACTAACATACAAAAGAATCAGTGTTTTAAAAAAATATTTTCACAATACGAGTAAGAAATGGGGGAAGGGTGGAGGCAGAAGTAAAAAATATGTGAGATGCATTACAGTAGCATGGAAAGAAGCTTACTTGCTGCATGTTATATGTACTTCTCGATCAAAATATTTCAAGTTGATTAGTTTTCTGCAATAACAGTTGTATTAAATTCAGATTTGCTGAACTATCAGCTTTCTCATTTTCTCTGCTACCTCCATACTGATTTTATCCTTTTTTTTAACCAAGAATGTTATTTGTCCTGGGACATAGAAAACACTGCAGATTAAAAATGACAATGGAAGAGAAAAAAATGAAAACAATACTAGATTATTCAGGAAAATAAGATCTGCAGTTAGGACCTATCAAATTTAAGATGGTCTGGCTGATCTTTTATAGATATAGCCTCCAAATTTCTAGTGTTCAGAAAGTTCAGTGAAAATCAACCTACTTGGGTAGACTGGCGTCTAGACTGAATGAGAAGTGCAGAAAGTAAATCTGAACAAAAGTGAAAGAGACTCAATTAAGCATTTCAATTTCACTAAAAGGATTAAAATGGGTATTATATAAAAGTCATTTATGCAATTTCAAATGTTTCTCTATCACTTCTTGTTAACAGGCATAACTAAAATCAGCTAGCAGAGGTGCAGAAATATTGGAAATATATACTTTTAAAGTAACAACCAGGTAAACAGTAGGCTTTTGTGCAAGACACAAATGGTGGCAGAGCGCCAAGTAAATACTTGAGTGATTTAAAGATAGGTAAGAGAAAAGACAGTACTGGGAAATTAAACACTCTGAAATAAAAAGATTTGTTTCATTATTTTTGTTTTATGGCTTATTTCTATTTCACTGTAGGATATTTTGTAATAAACACTCAAAGACATTTAGCACAAATTGGTTATTTTAACTGTGACAGAAAAGCTCAAGAAACATTGCTAGGGCCTTATAAACACACACAATATGTTTACTGTATACAATGCAATGGAATAGCCAAAAATAGCCAAAAGACGGTGGAGGAGAAATAGGGAAAGCTTGTAACCTATCATGCTGAAACAGTCCATGCTGTGATACTCCCAAAACATCTGGAATTCAGAGTATGTAAACAACAGAATCACAACAGGAGTAAAACAGTATCAGATTCCTTTAGTTCAATTTAAAAAAATTTCATGTTCCACAAAGAAATATCACAATTTTGCAATATCTAATTTTATAATTTGTGCTCACATATACTCTGCCAAAAATCTAGTCTCTGTCAAAAAAAAAAAAAAAAAAAAAAAAGTCTAGTGTTGCTATTGTTTATGAGGTTTGTTTTAAAAAGTGATAAAGCGTTAGCAATATAAATTCCAGCATAGCAAGAATAGCTCATTTTTCCCATATCAAGCTCAGGCTGACATACTAACTGAGGTAATGTGCTCTCCCCCTCCCAAGATCAGCATAAAATACTTGCACATCCTCTTTCTGCCTTATAGCAAGTGTTACTTCCAATACTTAGTAAGTTAGGAAATATCACAGAAGATTAAATTCCATGCAATAATTATTTAGCAAGAGGCTCTGTCTTCTTCTCATAAGAAGATCTGCTTTAGGGTTCATGAAATTCTGGGTTAAAATACAGAGGCATTATTTAAAACTAAGTTTTATGCAAAACAAGAAACACCTGTTTGCTAAACATTGCCAGTTCCTAGAGCAAAGTCAGTCTATTAAGCCTGTAAACTGGTAAACAAAAATTAAGGTTTTTCCTTCAGACAAAGGTATACGGAGAAAGATATCAACCTCATTTCAGCTTGACATCCCAGCTTTATTACCAGTTTGCTGATATTCAGCAAGTTGCCCCACACTGATCAAAGGAGATGCATTCAGGAGAGGTGAAATTTCTAAGATTTTACCCCCTCCTCCAACATACTGTCTTTTTAGGTGGAAGAGACCAACCACTATGAAAAAATATTCACAAAGAAGTTTTGCTAAGAAAAGCAATTAGTCTGTTAATTTTCCTTTCCTTCTTCTACTGTAAACAGGAATATAATTTAAAGACAGATGATGATAACAAACAAAATAAGACCAGCCTTCCCTCCACTGTCTCTGACCCAGAAAATCCTTTGTGCTATTCCTTGCCCTTTGGAACCTTCCTTTCTCCACATTACCCTGAAAAAATACCTACCAATGTCTAAACTTTCTCAGTACTTCACAGATAGCTCACCTTCTTAAATCATAAACATTTAAGATCAGACTTGCACTTCCTGCTAGCTGGAAATATCTTTCACATACTTCTACAATATTCACACAGTGAGAGCGCCAAATACCAATCCTGGGGAAACCATGTTCCAATCAAACCCTCAACTTTGGGGAGTTTGGGATGAGGTGGGGAGTTCAGCTAGTCTTCGTTCCTTTTGTTTGCATGAGGAAAACAAGCGGGGTGAGAAAAGAGAAGTTCCAAAACGAGCTGCAAAGAGCTTTTCTCTGCTGTTTCAACAGTGGCCTCTGCTCCAAGGGGGTAACAAGTAGAAAAAGTGTTTTTGAGAAAGTCTGGATTTGATATATGTCCTAGCTCAGTGCCGGAAAGTTGAGCAGGCTGAAAATGTACATGTCCTTTGTACAACCACTCAACCATGTGAACTCTCTGGAGATCATGCATCTTTACTTATTTACCTATTTCAAAGAGTTTTATGCTTTCATTAACATTCAAATTAATTAAGGAAAAAAATAATTGACTTTGCATGATCTACAATAGTTAAATTGTGTAAAAGTGGTTTTATAAATTATCTACACCAATCTTCAAAAGTTCTTAAAATTGCTTATTGATCAAGTAAAAGCTCAAAAGGAAAAATAAAACCCAAAAGTCCTGTCAAATAGATTATCCATCTTGAGTCCAAGCAAATACCCACTTAAACTACTTTACTACTGTGTTTATCAATAGTTTATGTACTGGAAGCACACTTTGTTTAACTGCAACATTAGATACATTTACTACTTTTATTGTCAATTACGCCATGAAAAATCAGCAGCAGCATTTTCAAGACCGTCAGATTAAGACTATTAGGCCAAAAAAAGATGTAACTGAAGTTGATATAACTGCAAAACAATAAGAACTCCTGACTGCTGCTTTCTGCTTTTGCCTCAGCTTGGCCTGCAAAGTGATGCTGCTCTCGGCTTTCCAAACCAGTTTCGTTTTCTGGTTCCTGTATGACAAATACCAAGGCCTAGCAATGGGGCAGAGCTGCAAAATACATAACTGAGGGCCTGAATGTAACCTCTTTTTCCAGCTAAGTGACATCTAAGCTACATCGGTGAATCCACAATTTTGCTCATGTTATCTCTGGTAGATGTCTTTGAAGACAAGACTTTCTGGAGTTCAGCTAAGGTGTTCTGATGCAGCCCACTGCTGGTACCTGAAGTTCAGAAATACTCTGGGAGCTGAAAACAGCAGCATTGATATCCAGGCCCCTGCTTCCCAACCTCAATTTAACATATTGAATATTATGTCAGTGAATGCCTTCTTACCTTTGGATTGTTTGAATGAAAAGACTGGTCCTTTGGGAACAATCTAATTAATATCTTGGATTTCATATTGTACATCAAAGGTACTGAGCTCCTTGTCACCAATCTGGCTTTATATCTGAAGTGCCACAGGAGCCAGCACTTTCTTACTGAAAGTAGAGAAGTACAATGAGAGATAAATACTACACAAATTCTCATCTAAGGACTACTTCAAAGATTCAGCAAAACTTTTTCGGTCAGTTGCCTCAGGTTCTTCAAAGTTGAGAAGCTGGTTTCTTAGCTCTTGTCACAATACATTGGATGACCTAAAGTTTGCACTGAACTAAAGCATACATGACACTGACTCCCAGGTCCTGCAGGACCAATGAACCCTGCTCTGGGGCAGCAGAGGAGTTGCAGAAGTGTGCAGAAACTGTCCAGTCCAAGTGCCAGGAGCACACCTCTCACTCTGCCTGGCCCCCAGCTGCTCTTTCAGCTTGTTGATGGTTTCCAGTTGAGAAGTTAGGACTTGAACATGTTGTACGAAACAAAATGGTCCATTAGATAGCCCTCTCTAATACCACTTTTCAGCAGGACATTCAATGGGATGCATGTTCTGTTTCAGTGTGTTCGGACTCGTAGTTTAACCACACGTTTCAATCTACCTATTGTATACACAGTTGCTAGTACCTCCTCCTTCCCTTACCAGCTAACGTGGTGTGAGGTTGGGTTTTCGATGTTTAGAAAGCCAACACTGTTGCTTTCTGCAGCATTTTTTGGAATAATTTGAACATTTTCATCTTTGGAAGACATACTATATTACTAGCGCTGAGATCTACAGTGTCCTTCTCCTAAGCTAGGGACAAGCACTGACAGCATCTTTGTTTTTTCAGCAGATGTCCCCTAACTATACTACTGTTCAGGGAGATGCACACTTTGATTAATCCAGCTTCATGCAGCACACTTGTTCTGGATGAACAATGCAAATGTGTGGGAGGGAAGTGGGAGGAGGAGAGCAGAGGAGAAAAGTAGATCATGAAGTAGGAAGTGGTGATCACTCAGAGTACTGGAGATGAAAGCTAGATGCTGGTAATCTCAGCAGAGAAAGCACGAATACTGGTACAAAATGCTTCACTATACCCAACTCTATCTAGGTGTCAGGTTGCTGTGCTCTACACTCAGCTCTACAGGCATTTGGGACGTCCCAAGCAGTGTTCCAAAGGAGCAATAATATACAGGATCTTCAGTGTATGTGTAGGTATATACAAGAACATGTACTTAAGTATATACACATGTATGAAGTTGCAAAATAGTTGTCATTTTTAGACAGAAGGGTTATCAGGCTATGAGGATCCTTTACATGTTCCATGTTTGTGTAACATGGAATATGTTTTGTGTTTGACTTTGAATTATGGGAAAATATTTTATAACACTCCAGATTTATGATTCTCCTTCCTGGAGACCCTGACTGTAAAAATGAGGCTGGAGAAGCAAGTTCACTTCTGGTTTTCTTAACAACAAGATGGTGTCCTTAAGCTGTAGGAATCTTGTAACAATTCAACATAAGCCAGACAAGCTTTCAAGTAATCTATGTGCTCCCTTAATTGTCTTATAGCTAAAGGCTTTAAATCCAAGATGAGGTATGTGCTTCCTTATGTCCACAGCTGCAAAAAGACATTAGGTAAAAATTCTAGCTTTTATTACGAAGCTTTCTTGAGATTATGATTTTTTTTTTCTCCATATCCAAACTAAAGTACCTTTCCTCTTTCCAGATTTGTAGCCTACACAACCTTTGCACTACAGCATAGTGGGATTTTTAAAATCATATCAAACAAAATAGCCATTCTTAGCTACAGAAAGACATTCAGAGGTAAATGCTTTAAAACCTTATGGCCTCATTCCTGCATATTGTGTAAAACAGACTGCTTGTCCTGCAATCAAAAAAATCTGCTGTAACAGGATTTCACTATAGAAAACAAATACAACTGTTATTCACTTCACAGTTTAAACTGCCAATGACAGACATGCTTATAATGAATTATTTCCTCTATTTAGGAGTCAAGACAAAAACCTACCTATATGTCATTGCATTGTTGTCTGTTACAGAGTTTTGCACCTCTCATTTATCTTATTTATATAAAGAACTAGAGCACATGATGAAAAAGCAGAGAATGAGATAAATAAGTTTGTCAGTCTAGACCCAAAAAAAAGCTAAAAGGGGGTGTTATCATTGTCTTCAACTACCTGGTGGGTAGTTATGGAGAAGACAGAGTCAAACGCTTCTCAGAGGTGCAAAATGAAAGGATCAGGAACAACAGGCACCAGCTGCATCAAGCAAAATTATGACTCAATATTAAGAACCAAAATTTCACAAGAACTGTCATACTGTGTAATGAGCTGCCTAAAGCAGCGATGGAACATCCATTCTCAGAGTCAAAACTTGATTAGGAAAGGCTGTGAGCAGCTAACATTGAAGTAAGTCCTGCTCTAAGCAAGGGATGCAGGCAGATGATGTCTCGAGAGCTTTGCTAATGTAGGTTATTCTGTAACACCATTGCATAAATATGAACCAGAAGGGTTTCATCACGTTCTTGGGGAAGGGCGTGGGGAGATGGTTTCTGAAATTTGGGGGATTTTTTGTGGGACTGGGCTTTTTTTGTTTTCAACAAATTAGAAAACGAAAGTAACTGTAAAGTAAACTTTCAATTTTTGAAGTTTCCAGGAGTAACTATAAAAACCTTGGGGTTTATTTTACTTTTTTCTTCAAAGCGTTTCTAGGAATAGATTTCAAATTATCAGAGGTTCTCTTTCTTATTTAGGGCCACTGACTGACCATAAGAAAAATGTATTGAGGCATTAGAAGTATTTGTTTGAAATACTTGATATTGAAATTCAAACAGTTCTTCAAGCAGAATTCCTAACAAGAAGGATTTGTGACAGGGAGTCTACAAGATTTACTTTGAAGAAAAAATGTGTGTTTAAGAGATCCATGAACCTTCAAAAGAACACCTCCTTCAAAAGGCCCCACCTCACAGCTATAAGGGATTTTCAGAAGTTAATGTATTTACATAAAGTGGAAAGACTTGCAAACTGTACAAGGCAATTACTGGAAACAGTGGTGCAGTACTGAACAAAATGGTCCTGATTTTCCTTGTTTTTTTCAAAGAAATCCATTATTTCTTTCATCTACACTAAAACTATAGGCCAAATCCTGTAGGCCTTACTGGAAAAAAAAAAAGTCATTTTACAGACCTCCTGCTGGTCTCCTGTACAAAGAAAATGAATACTCCAATGAGGTGAAGAGCAGAGAGAAAAGGAGCTTGAAAATACAGTCCATATGGAAAGAAAAACTGCATTTAAAATGCACCCAATAAACACTAGAGCTCTGTTACAGTACATTTCAGCAGCTTTTGCTGACAATTATATAACTACTCATACGTGTCTATACAGACACATGTATGCGCATGTATACACACACACACTTCATTCCACATATAGCTATCCAGATTAAAAAGCCTATGCCTTCCTACTTTTAGTCATAACACATTGAAACCTATCCACTCAGCTCATAGTTCCCCGAGATAGTGCTCTATGGTCTCTTATTGCTGCATGTTTCAAATCAACTTTGTGAACCTATTAAAACTATATTTCAGGAAGAGAAGGATATAAAAGATACAGATAAGCAGTAGTGTCTAGTTAAGCAATTCAAAGTCATCTTCGCATTTATTTTTGGTTTTTCTTTAAAAACATTTTTCCCCTTTTATTTTATGCATAAATATTTCTGCCTTCTGCACCCCACCTTTTATGTTTCTCCTTATCTCTGGAATTAGCCCTAAAATGCTTCAGTGAGAGGGGGAGAGACTGTAAAACTATTTTTGTAGCACAGAGTAGGACTGGTAGAGCTTTTCATCAACATGTGCGCACACATGCACACATGAGCACGTGTACACACCAAACACCACACTTCCACTGAAGATTCTTCCCTGATCTGTAACTGCCAGTAAGGACAAAAAAAAATTCCTCACTGCAAAATATGGTAGAACAAGTCTGGTATTTTTGTACACCAGCTCTCTAGATTTCATCAAGGGAATCTCTTCCCACTACTGTAAACGCAGTCGTTTTGTTCAGCCTATGCACAATAATATATTTTAATCTGGCAATGTTTTCCAATGTGGCAAGAACACCTAAGAAGTAAAATAAGGCTACCCAATATCTGTGTTCATTCCCATTCACCTCCTTTAGTAACTAGGCATTTTTAATTAATTAAAAATTGGATTAATTTTTAAAACTATCTTGAATAATTTAAAAATATTACTAACCACCTCTCCATTCCCACTAGATGAATGCTTCACACTGTTTAAAATCATGTTGTGTATTTGAAGAGCAAAAATATAAGAATACATTTTTCTATACATCCTGCCCAGCATACAAATTCTGTGGAAAAAAATTATGGTTCTGTAGTTGTGAATATCTACACAGTTGACTATAAAGATTACAAACATAAGTATCTCCTAATTACTCTCTGCATAATTAACAAGTTAGCTCTGAAATACTAGGACTCTGAAGTGACATTACTTCTGGTGGACACTTGGATGGTGAATTCTGAGGATGGTTATGAATCGGTAACTCAATCCAGCTTTCTTTTAATATCTGGAGTTTATAGATTGGCATACAGAGCTGTAACTGAAGGCAGCTTGCAGAATTGTGCATGAAGCTTGTTTGGGCCACCTTAAATTTATTTATTTTTTCTGAAAAGCCAGTCCTCCATAATTAATACTATGCTTTGGGGGGAGGGTTGGTTGGGTTTTTTGTTGGGTGTTTTGTTGGGGTTTTTTGCCTGAAACTTCAATTTACTCTTTTTATTTTTTGATTAAATATAGATATTTCCTGCCTATTTTATATGGTGTTCTGGGGATTAGAATATTTCCAGGTGGGGTTTTTTTGCTTCCAAAAATATAAGTATACATTTCTGATACAATTATTTCATCAATAATGATACCATGGACAATAATATAAGGACAGCAGAGGAACTTCAAGATACCACAAACTATGCAGTAGGAAAAAAAGGCTTTCAAATCCTGGTATATGACTTAAGATAACAGCCCAATACAATAATCAGATTGTAGGGAGAGGGAAAGACGGGTAACATGATCTTTAAGGTCGGTACTAATCACCGAGATCTAGGCACGCACCCCATACTGAAACTGTTAGAAATTCTTTCCATTTTTATTGCATTTCACTAGAAAACAACAAGAACAAAAAAAACCCACCTTCGGAATGCACAGTCTATGAAAAAGAAATTTTTTACTTTATGATTTCAAAAGTGAAGCAAAGGTTTTAATTTATGTCATTCTATGGTCACTGCCACTTATGCAGTGACCCTAGCTGCCCTTTCCTTGGGGGGGGGGGGGGGGGGGGGGGGGGGGGGGGGGGGGGGGGGGGGGGGGGGGGGGGGGGGGGGGGGGGGG
>JAVJGI010000032.1:843542-868768 GCA_035590275.1 Ibycter americanus
CCCCCGCAAAGAACGGCGTTTACTGCATAAAGGCCTGACAAAAGTCCTTCCCCCTCTAGGATGAGGAACTGCCTGACATGCAAGGCTTGCTAGTCTCACAGCCGCAGAGAAACAGAGAACAGAAATACCAGAGACATGATGTAAAGCAGTGAATAGGCTAAAATTCACATTCTGATTTCTTTTATGAAGGAAGAGTAATTTTTTTTTAATTATTTTTATTAAACCAAAAATCCTAGAAGGCACTGGAAAGTGAAGAAATAGAGATTTTAAATCTTAGTGTACTAACACAAAGTACACATGTACTAGCATAAGTAAGTACACGTACATATCTCTTGTTTTAAAAACACTAATTCAAAAGCAGGTCTTACAATATAAGGAGAAAAACACCCCCCTCACCTTCATAATTGTATCAGGAAATTTTACAGGGCCTAGCTTAGCTGAGGCAACATCTACTCTGGTCTTAAAGACAGATTGCCAGTATCTGTCATTTTTCCACCCCAGATTTTGTGTCTTACCTTTCCAAATAACAACTTGCTTTATGAGGACTGGAAAAAAAAAAAAAAAAGCAAAAAAAAAAGCTTTCCTTCTTCCTATTGTAGTATTAATGTTTTCACTAGAAGAAAGGAAATTCTTCTTGCTCCTTTTATTCACTTTCAGTTTAAGCTAGTCTTGCTCAGAGCTGGAATGAAATACAATGAGATGACTGAGTAGAGAATTAAGATTTTGCCAAAGGTCAGCAAATTGGTTAAATGACCTTGAGCCGTATACAAAGTAGCAGCATGTAAGTACAGTACAGAGGAGGACTGATTCAGTTCCTCAAGGCTGCAAAGTTGAACTGTTTTCTTTGTGGTATCTTTGTTGATCTTGGTAAATCTAAATTGAGACAGTACTGAAATTTTCTGATATACTACACTTGGTTTTCTTCAAGTGAATGTTAAGCTGTGACATGGATGCGAGTTGTTGGTTAGCATATATATACAAAGCGTACTTGCACGACTCCCCACTTCCCCTCCCCACCTGCCTGCACACATACACTGGGGATGCAAACTTCTTTTGGGGAAGGCAGCAATGCTAAAAATCGAGACGATGTAATAAAGGGAAGAGGCATGCTCTTTTTTTAGTAGAGTGGGAAAGAAGACAGCAAATAGATGCACTGGGAAAAGAAAAAAAAAAGAGGAAACATTATCTGAAATGAAACATTGCATGCTGGGTCTGGCTGGGACACAGTTACATGCTTCATTGCAGCCCACACGCTGTGGGCTTGTGACTAAAATTGTGTTGGTAGCACACCACTGGTTTAGATGTTGCTGAAGGCAGTGCTCGCAGGGTGTCAAGGCTTTCTGTTATTCACTTTGCCCCTGCAGGGAGCCAGCTGGGGAGGGTAAGATGCTGGGAGGGGACACAGCCAGGACAGCAGCCCAGACTGACTGAAGGGATATTGCATGCCACGTAATGCCACGCTCAGCAATAAAACTAGGGATTTGGTCTTTCCAAGGTAGCCACTATTTGGAGGCTGACTGGGCATTGACCTTGTGGGAGCCGATGAGCAACTGCCTTTGTATCACTTCGCCTGCTGTCCCCACCCCTTCCCCTCACTTTTTAAACTGTTTTTTATCTTGACCCACAACTTTTTTTTGCTTTTGCTCTTTTGATTCTCGCACCCATGCCACTGTGGGGGAGTGAGCAATCTGCTGGGTGGGCGCTTACTTGCTGGCTGGGGTGAAAACACCAGACACTTAGAATAGGAAATAATCACAACCATACTGATGGTCAAATTATAAATTAACCTGAAAGTTTTAGAGACTATAGCACTTTTTTTTCCCCCCATCTTTTTTTTAATTATTTACCTGAATTATCACATGGGTAGTGGGAAAAAAAATGATACATACTTTTTTTTTAGTTTTTCTCCTGAGAGTTGAAGAGATTTTTAGAAAAAACAATTAAATACAAAGCTCACGCTGGCATTCTCTCAATGTTAAACCAACTATAGTTGCAAACATAATTACTCATATTTAGACACAGGCCAAATTTAGGAAAAAAATATGCGTTGGTTTACAGGTAGGTGTTCAATATACGTTAGGCAGATGGCTATGCCAGCTGAAGCTGGAGCTTTCTCAACAGACTTGGCCAGCAGTCAATAAGCTCACCCAGACAGTATGGCAGCAACCGACTTCTGGTAATATTTTAATATTTATTCATCTTTGCTTACCAATTTGTTCCCATATTTTTCAGGCCTCTGGGTGAAATTCAGGCTGCTGATGTCAACTGTGCTGATGTCAGCAGAGCGAGAACATCACTGTCAGAAAATGTTGTAGTGAGAATCCTAGCTTGCAGACATAATTACAACTTCAGTACAAAGTTCATTGCTATTTTTCTTTTAGTATAAGCAAACATGGGTGTGGAATTCAGAGAGAAAAGACCATGATTTTGAGAAATGTGATGGTTTTCACTACATACATTATGCACAAAGACCTTTTGACATTAACTACTCTTTCTCAACACGATACGTCTTACTCCATTTGAAGGTGCTCCATTTTCATCAGAAAAGCAGTCCCCATCATGATGCAGAGGAAGCTATGCAGGTGTGCACCCTGCTTTTCCTTACTTAGGCCTTTCTAGAGCAACAAAACAAAAGGCGCACACTGACACACAAAAGCACCCGCGCCAGCTGCCCTGTCTGCCATGTTGCTGATTTTAATGCTTTATCATTGAATCGATGTCACTGTTTTGAAGCTGCAGCCAGAACAAAGCGTACTACTTAGTAGTCATAGCAGCTCACTTGGAAAGAGTATTTTCTGTAATAAAAAGAGTGATTAAAAAAAAATGTGTGCTTTGGGAAATACAGCCACACAGACAATGCATGGGAGACCTTCAGCTTCAACACATTTCAGTGGAAACTCTGCCTGCTGCCCTCCTACATACAGGAGAGTTTGTGCACACTTAAACCACAATAAAAGGATGCCACAGCACTGCCTTACTGCTCACCGGCAGTGGCAGATGGACTGAGAAGTTGTTATATTCATGCTAGGTAAGGCTCAATCTGAGTAACAGCAAACAGATTTTTTTTTTCCAAATAAAATAATCTAAACTACCTGGGGTGAACTTACCCACTGGCCCTGACCTTCCATCTGCAGAGAGAACACAGCAGCTGCACAGCCTCCATCTAAACTAGAAATGCCTGATTCAGAGTGCTTCTGCTGATGAAGCTGTGGATGGAGCACAGGAAGCTCAGCAGGGTCTCTCATCCCTTGTACGACTCTTCATTCCTTTGCTCCACGGCTTTGTTTTGGGTGAGCTAGAATGCCAGAACTGAGCCCATGTTTCCCTTTCTGTCATTGGGGATAACCAGAAAGGGCTCAGGAAATTCTGGGGACCAAGATAGCAGGATGAAATGCTGAGAAGGAAAGGGAGGAGCCTTTTAAAAACACACCAAATAAAAAAACCCAAAACCAAAAAACTTCTCTCTGCCCTCTATCGCTCTAGTAACACCACCACTCCCCACCCCCATCACCAGTCACCACATTGGCTTCTCTGCTCTAATTAAATGAGCCTGGAGCTGGCTTGGAAAGAAAGCCAGCGACTATGACATAGAGAAGTTCCTTATTAGCTTGTGTGATGAAGTAGGAGCCTGTTTGGTCCGTTGGTGGCTTAACCTACTTCATTTTAATTAATTATCCATGAAGTGGGATACACAGAGGTGCCATGTCAACATAGCCTGAGATCATCACCATCATCATCAGACAAGCTCTGAAATTAGTTCTAAGAGGCAATACTTTCTGTGGAGTCTAACAAAATGTGTATAAGCACTAGCCAGCCAAAATAAATAATCATCTTCTCCCCTGCAGAGGTGTACCAGTACCTGCCTGATGTTGTGAGGAATGCCAGCATGGCATGCCATCACACTGTATATGAACTAACTACAAGGAAAATTATAAACTGAGATATTTTTTGATTCAGAGAAACATTGAAATACAGGACATCTGCAGCTCAAATGATCTGCTGAAGAATTATATCATTTTTTTAACAATGGAAGAGCTTTGTGATTTGTTCAAGGGTTGGGGTTTTTTTTCCATAAAAATTCATCATATAGAAATATTTCCTGTGAAATATTAATTAAAATTTACAGACTGTAAATATCAATTCAGATCACTACTGAGGTCCACATAACATAATTACAGCATTGAGAACTGCTCTGAAAAAATCAAAGGATCTCACCCCTGATGCTTTCAGCCAAGTCTAGAAACTCTGAAACAGTTTAGTTTGCTAGTAGCTTCATAACATTTCTTGTAGCAATGAGATTTGCTTGACAAGATCCTTTGCCTAGAATATACTTTTGATGTCTGAGACAAGCCTGACATTTCTGTTTCCTATTTAATTTTTAAGTAACTACTGCTTTAAAGTTCTGAGCCCAGGTTTCCTGCCCCAAGTAAACCAAATTCTTCATTTTTACTTTCATTTTCCACTTCTGCTTTTCTTTGCGGGTCAGATTATTTGGAGTCCCCCAGTGGCACAACAGGCTTCCTAACCCTACAGTTTCCATATTTTCTGTACAATTGATCATCACTTCCTCTTCTATGTCTGAATAAAATAAACTTCAAGGCTATGCATTAAAATCTTCTAAAAATAGTGCCATGTCTGGTCTCTTGCAGCTAGACCAGACCTCTGATTTCAATGCTGGAGATGAGGAGGCATCCCACAGTTTCTGGATGAAGGAAGAAACTCGTTGACTAATACTCTGTAAGAAATAGGCATTTTCCTGAGAGTGAGCCTCGGTGGAATTTGATTCCGTGATATCACAAATCAGAAAACAAACCCACTTCCTTTTCAAAGTCTCCGTGCTACTGTCATTCAGAGCACAGCTGAAGACAGTAATAGGGCAAGAGGCATGTCCTTCCATTTTCTCTCAAGCCTGCAGCTATTTGGGGGGAACAAAAAAAAAGCCAAAAAAAAACCCCCAAAAACCCCACACAACTTCATAACAACAGTACACGTTTCCTCATAAGGACCAGGTAAGAGCCTTGCAGCAAGCAAGTAGGATGGCACAGCTGCCCTAGGAAGCCCCAGAAAAGAAAGGGCCCTACAGCAAGGACCATTAGCAGAGAGCAACAAATAATTTTTGCACATATGTATTTCATAATATATATGTAGAAATTATAGCTATATACACATACATCTATCTAATTGAAGCCAGAAAAAGCCATTTACATCAGAAGGTGATCTCTGGTCCAGACATAACTGTGCCAGAAGAACCTGCAATAAATATGCTTTACTCATGCTAAGAAGTATTGAAAAAAAAATTATTTTAATGATGCATCTTGACGTGTCCTCCTGCTGTGCAACGGCTGAGGTACCTGTGACAACGGGGATTTGTTGTTTTTTCAATAAAGATTCAAAATACGAACATACCGCTTATTCATGCAGTAGCTCACAAGACTATTTTCCTACACCATAGGGAACAGGATGTGCATCTACAGCCATGCTCGTGCGTTCGTAACACACACCTGTGTGTGTTAGGACTTAAAAGTAAGATCTAGATCACCAGTCATACCTTCCCAGAGTCTGGATCTTAGAGCTAATCCCACAGCTTCCCACCACAGCACTCATCTACCTCATGGCAGATTACAACACAGAGCACACTTCCACAACACATGCTTTTTTAAACTTTAGTCCCCGATGAATTCATTCCCAATGAAGACTTTTTTTTTAAAGCGAAAAAACTCTAATGAATAATGTTAAGTAGTAACACCAAACAGAAGCCTATAGGCAGTTCACTGTGTTCAGCCAAAACTACTTGTTGACCAAGTCTGATTCTTCACGTTCAGGGAAGGGGTTTTTTATTCCAAGAAACATATTTTTTTTCCTCAGTTCTTCTGACAAGATTAACTATATCCTGCTTCAGCAATAAAAGCTTAAAAAAAAATCCTCATTAAGCTACAAGCCACTTGGAGTATTCTTCTCTTCCCAATGTGTTGATCAGGCACTTCAGATCTTCTGTGACCCTGAGGAGGGGACAACATTCCTTTCAACCTCACTACAGTGTTTTTCTGATTGCACTAGCAGGCCTTTTCGCCCAGCAGCAATCCAGGCAGAGCCGGCTGGTTTGGTGCAATCTGGAAGGCTGTTGCAATAACAGACAGAACACAATGCACAAGGAAGAGCCTGGTGGCTGTATAAAGCTCCCCCCAAGCTCCAGTCCCTGCAGAAGTTCATCTGCCTCAGCAATCAGCATGACCAGCCAGTCTCAGGGAATCCAGCAGCTTTTGCAGGCAGAAAAACGTGCCAAGGACAAACTGGAGGAAGCCAAAAAAAGTAAGTAGCTGGCCTGCTTTTACTGTAGCTTTCAACTGTAAGGTCTTCACAATTACAGTGGCTCACGGAAAAACAACATTATTCCATCTGTATACATCACAGCTGTGCTGCTCCTGTTCTTTCTTCTCACCTGCGTTACTGCTGTGCCTTGACTGCAACCAGGCATTTAACCAAACCTGAACATTCAGTTTGCTTAAAATTCTGTGTGCACACACACATGCCTTATTACATTAAACAAGGTTTTCTTTGTTATATTCATCCTGTCAGCTAAATTTATTCTTGCTTTACCTCAATGCCAATAATGTCATTACAGCCTTCCTTAGCTATTTAAACTAGAAGCCTACGCATCTCTGGCTGCCAGCTCTGGAGGACCAGGGTCCAAACTCTCTATTTCTCTTTATAGGTCTTGTATAAATTTTTCAGTGCTCCTCTTTCCTTACAAAATCTAGTAACTTGCCTTCTAATCTCAGCTGGGCTTCAAAAAAGTTATATGAAAACAAACGGAGAATTCAGCACAATGACAGTAATCAAAGTCATGGTCCAATCACAAGCACTGTCAGTACGGTAGTAGGTCATCATATAAGTCTTATTACACAGTACAAGTAATCACCAAGTGATTAAATGTTCAATTTATAATAAATGTCGTGTACTGAATGCCTAAATGCCCAGGGTAAAGCGTGTGTAGATATCCAATAATAATAATAAATTCAAGTATTTTTATTCTAGTCATATATAAGCAAAAATTAATAATAACAAATATAGAAATGAATGCATCTGCTAGAATAATTTAAATCAAAGAAATAATTCTCTTGGTAGAGTCTTTCCATTATCATTTTCCTTCATTTTCTGCATTCATCTCCCAGTGATTTAATGCAAAATATGGTCCCCTTATTCTCCTGAATGTAGGTACCAACTACATATGATGCAAAAATTGACCTGCATTAGCACTGAAACATAATACTGTTTCATGGAGTTATCTTGATTTAGAAACCAGCAGCAGGAAACAATGTTGTCCTGCAGACTCAACTTAAATGCATGAAGGCAATGTCATGTGAAGCAAGAGGGTGATGAAGGAATATATTTTGCTTTCCAGAGAGATATAGGAGTTAAACAAAAATAATGTGTGTAGTTTCTATATCCCTTCTACATAAAAATCAGCATTACTGTGTGTTCATTAATTATTAGAGTGACATGTTAATTCGTACAGCAGCACACAAAAAATAAGCAGAAAGCCAATATTGCTTCTCTGAGGACCTGGCCACTGCCTGTGCCTCACAGCCTTGCAGGAGCAACACAGGAGGGGGGAAAAGAAAAAAAAGTACAAAATCTCCCACCTTCATAAAAGAGAAGGCTCAAAAAAAGAAGGTGTTTGAGGGTTGCTGGTCCCAGCCTAAAAACAAGGAATAATTAAGAAGTGATTCAACTCTTATATATATAGCCAAATGAGGTGCTCTGGGTGGGATGGTTCTTCCCTTCTCAGGTAGGGCAGAGGAACCACGCTGTTCCCCAAAGCAAGAAAGCGTGTAACCTGGAAAGGCACAGCCCCCAGTGAGGGAGTGGGAGTTTGGTCTGAACACAGGCTGCAGAATCAGGCTTTTAACTATGATAGCTTGATGTTGATTACCCTTTAATTTTGGTTTGGGTTTTTTTTTTGTTTTGTTTTAATTTCATTTGGGTTTGTTTTTAAAACCAGAAAAATCAGCTTTGCTTTTTCAAAAACAGCCAGTTAAAAAGAAGTTTTGTAAATTAAGGAACTCCAAAAATGAAAAGTATCATTATAACATAAAAGTAATGACCAAAGATGAACATCTTGCAAAATCCAGACATAGCTACAGGTGCTTTTAACTCTACTCTGCAAGTAACACTCCCCTGTCATCATCTCAGCCCTAAACAGAGTGCGTATGATAAGCACTGGGCTTCTTACAGATAAACTATCTTCCAGACCCCTCTGAGTCAGAAACTTGAATTAAACCATTGCTTATGCTTACTTCAATACTAATACACTGGTAGAAGTTATTCAGCAACTACAGAAAAACATCCATGAAGAATTTGGTGATCAGTAAATATACTCAGTAAAAATATGTCATTAGTGTGATTTTCTTCTCTATTACTTTCAAAGCTAAACATTTTTTTGCCTTTATAAAAATTATTAAGGAAAATAAAAATTTCACATACATTAAAATTGAGGGGGGGAGGATGGGCAGGAGCAGAGAAGACAGAGCCAGACTCTTTTCAACAGCATCCACTGAAAGGGCAAGAGGCAATAGCACAAATTTAAGCGTAAGAAAACAGCTTTGTATCTGTGAGGGAGGTCAAACCCAGGAACAGGCTGCCCAGAAAGACTATGGAGTCTCCATTCTCAGAGACATTAGAAACCCACTGGATATGGCCCCGATCAAGCTGCCTTTGCTGAACCAGTTGTGTACAGGGGGTTGGAGCAGATCCCGGAGGCCCCTTCCAGCCCCAGCAGCTCTGTGTGATCCCATGAAAAATCTCAAGCATTTCTAAGAGATTTTATTCCTAGGCACACCAGATCAAGGGCAAAAAGTTTAAGTAACTAATGAAGTGGCAAATTCAACTACAGCCTAAAGACTTCAGTGGATCGTTTTGTTCATGTTAAATACCGCCAACAGTTTCGACAAGGGTGCAAATAGCAAAGCACTTGTGAATTTTAGATCTCATGAATCACACAAGCAAGGTCAGGGCTTTATGTTTCTGATTTGGGTTTTTCTAAGGACTAGTCCACCCTTGATTGTGCGCTACAGCAAGCATTACAGCTAATCTAACAGAACCGTTATCCAATAATCATTACAGAACAATCATTGGACATAGACATAACCCCCCATGGCAGGGGGGGTGGAACTAGATGATCTTTAAGGTCCCTTCCAACCCAAACCATTCTATGATTATTATATTCAATGTTACAAGAGGTTTGCAGCAAAGCTACAAAACAAAATAAAATAAAATAAAATTTCCATGTTGCCCTTAATATTCTTCATAGCAATGTCACTACGCCACCTTAGATAACTAACTATACCAGTATAACTTAAACACAGCGGGACAAGGACAACAGGGTTTCTTCTAGTGCCAAATACAGTTATGCCAAGTCAGAATTATTTCAACAGTCTCTTCCCCAGAGTGATTCTGCAGTTAGATCAGCATAAAGGATTGCATAGTTTGAGCATAAAAACTAAGATAAAAGGAAATACAGGAAATGCAACCAACATATCCAGTTCAATCAGTTAACCTGTGCACACACAAGTGAAACAAGGCAAGGACATGCTGCTTCACCCCAGAAAATGCCAGCCCAGATCCACCTGGTACTAGTTCAGATCAGCAGCTTCTGCTCAGGGCCTGGCACTCTGCAGATCCCAGCTGCAAGTGAAAGCAATCAACCTGTCCAGCGAGTACTACTGCAGTCCCGTCCCTGCTAACCTGTACACATGACCTCCTTTGTCACCGCAGTCATTGCACAACACCACTGCACGAGTGAGTCCCACTACTCTACGTTGTAACATGAGAAGAACGAATGCTAGATCGTTCATGGGACACAACCAGGAAACGTAATTTTCAAGGAAATGCAAATTGCAAAACTACCCCTATGCAAACCCTTCAGTGTTTACAGTTGATACTTATAACCAGATCAAAATATAATGTGAACACACATAATATTGTATATAAACAGATAACAGGCCTAAGTTTTGCTGACACATGTGCAGCCGTTTGTAATGCAAAATCGACTTTGGATAACTGAAAAATTAGATAATAAATGAAATCATATTTATAGACATGAAGAAAAGCAAAATTATAGTGCTAAAGCTCTGCTGTACATTGGCTGATGTCATTTCTACCTGAAAATTACTAATAGTTTGTTGGTAAATGCACACATATGCAAGGCTGAAACTATTAAATTGATTAAACAGAAACCAATAACAATCTGCAAACCTTTGGCTTTTTACCCACAGCACTGCTTTATCTATCAGTTTTGCTTTAAGCATAATTTGGATCCCAGAAATAACTGAGCATTGTCAGAGCCAAGACATCAATTCCTGAAAATCCTTTTGGGTAAAACAAGGGAAACAAATGTGTCATGAACACTGGGTTAGCAAAATTTGTTTTCCTATAGATTTTTATATCTTGGCTTGAATTTCTAGTGCCTAATAAAATGAAAACTCAGCTGAAAGATTTTGGGAAATCCGATTAAAAACAAATGTTAATCAAAATAAGATATTGTAAACAAAATTATATCCATGGCATTCTGTTGGATAATACTCAGGACATATTTTATCTACCAAAAAAGCTATACTGATCAGCTGCTTCTATTCTATTATATTAAAAGTGCAAAATAGTTTTCTCAAAATGAGCATCCCTAAATCCCATTTTGCAGACAGTTTAATGCTCTTGAAGACAACTGAAATGGTCCTATTTAAAGAAAATATGAGTAATTTTTGGCAACTTCTTCCTATGACATGATTTCTATGAAGAAATTCAGCTAGAAGCCTAGATGATGTGTTTGAAAACAGAAAGCAAATTTTAGCATGGCAGTTTTTCAAAAGTAAGATAACGTAGTGTTTAAGCAAATTAGAATACAACATTTTTGTTTTCTACTTTTTCTTGCAAGATCTAAAAAACTCCAACAACCTAAAAAATCTCACCAGTCCTTTTGGATCTAACCAGAGCTAGGTATTTCATTAGCATCACAGAAATACCTAGACAGAAGAATACAGCCTTTCTCCATACTAATAATGCCTCCTCATGTTAGGCAAGAAAATCTAATACAGGGGTAATACAGACAGAAAGCTGATTAAGATTTCACCAATTTAACACGATGCCTAGAAATGTATAGGCTGCCAGCTACAGTAATCATGGACAACAGTGGTCAAGGAAACCAGGCATAGCACAGCTGCGTTGCTGCTCCCCATCTTCAAGGATGGGAAGGAGGGACAAAGGGGCAGCAGCAAACCTGGACCCCACAGCATGCCCTTTGGGGCAAAAGTCTCTTCAAACTTGGAGCTTTCTGTACCTCGCTTTTATGATCCCAGAGGAAACATCACAGGGACAGGTTGGTTTGCCCATCATCCTGTATTTCTTGCCCTCTTTCTGCATAATCTTGGCTGAATTTCAAGGCTCTTCCACCCTCCAGTGTGTAAGGTTTGATTTCAGCTCGGCTATGCTCTGCAGAGAATCCCATCCAGAAGATCAGTGAGACTTTGAAAAGGCAATCCTGTATTGCACAACTAAGGTAGCAGACAAGTGGTTAATAACAGATTGATTAATTAATTTTTGGTTTCTCTCTAGTGAAACAGCAGGTTAAGCTCTAGTTTCTGCTTAACTTAATCAGGTGCAGCATATGCACTATCACATATGTTGGCAGTTGCCGATTCTGTCCACAACGTTGTTGAACTAGCAGTAATTTACTTACAGCTTTTCCACTTAATTAAATAGGAAGCAGCAGGTTCCTGCTGTGCCAATCCTAAAGGCATCATGGAAAAATGAAATGGCAGCCACCCTACAGTGACACCCTATATATTGTGCTTACTCCAGTGCACTGTCAAGAGCTGACATGTACATACATATACACTTTTTTGGTTCACTAGCTACATTGTCAGAGGCAAATGAACTGTTGTTTTACAGTTAATCTCTTTCCATTTTGTGCATTTAAAATGGATTTATCTATCTGGTAGCCAAATATGCAACATATTTACTACAGATGGCCCCCCAGATGGAATTCAAAATTAAAATCCCACTGATTTTGAAATAATTTAATTTGCTATAGAGATCCAGTTCCTCAGCTGGTGAAATTGGCAGAGCTTCATCGTAGTCACTCCTCCCGACTTCCAGCTCCAAAGAATCACCCCCAGCTCTGCTCCTAGAGGAAAAAACTCTATAAAAAGCTGATGAGCTCCAAATTTGGAGAGGAGAATAAGGGAAACTTCAAAATACAGGCCTAAACCTGGTTCCAAATTTTGTTGTCCAGACCGATGTCAGGACCTTACACAAATCTGTCATTTCACGCAAACTGGTCCCAAGACTTCATTCAGTGAGTGGCAGAAGCTGAGAGAATCAGCCCCTATCAAACACACACAAACTCTGGGAAAGTACGTGCTAGGTTTTAAACTGCCTCTCTGCCCCTTTATGTACATAAGCACAGTGTCTCGCTGGCGTAAGGACTGAGAAATATGATTAACTACACAAGAGAGCACTGCACTGATGAACTGAGTCAGTAAAGCTATCTGGTTCCTCACCAGTCTGCTCCTTTCTGTGAGAAAAGCCTTTATACAACCACGCACCCCAGGTCCCACAATAAGCACACCCACAAAATCAAACAGTCCAGGGATCAAGACTTCAAAAGGAAGTCTTCACACTTCAGGCACCTCTCTGCTTCTCCTCAGCCATCTGCAGATAATGACTTCAGAAGGAACTGTCAAATGGGCAAACACTATACTGCTCAATCAGGTATTTTACCCAGGCTTTTGTTCAATCTCAAGATGTATCAAAACCAACAGTCTTCCTCCCAGGATTCAGCTTCCTCATGGTGCCATGCTCAGTGGAAGCAGATTGCTATATGTCACACCTGATACAGCTTCAGAAGCCCAGCACAGGTGTAATCAATCCAATGTAGCAGCCTGGAGAAAATAAATCAGAAACACCAATGCTTGTCTTTCTAGCCCAGTTAGAGAATGCTCCTTAGGATTTCAGAAAAAGTAGTTTTCAACTGTTGTGCTTGAACTGAAAGATTTAAAAACTAAAAAAAATATCATAGAATGGTTTGGGTGCGAAGGGACCTTAAAGATCATCTAGTTCCAACCCCCCTGCTGTGGGGAGGGACACCTTCCACTAGGCCAGGTTGCTCAAAGCCCCATCCAACCTGACCTTGAACACTTCCAGGGATAGGGCATCCACTTCTCTGGGCAACTTAGTCCAGTGTCTCACCATCCTCACAGTGAAGAATTTCTTCCTAATATCTAATCTAAATCTACCCTCTTGCAGTTTAAAGTCATTCCCTCTTGTCCTATCACTACGTGCCCTTGCAAAAAGTCCCTCTCCAGCTTTCTTGTAGGCCCCCTTTAAGTACTGGAAGGCTGCTACAAGGTCTTCCCAGACCCTTCTCCAGGCTGAACAACCCAAAATCTCTCAGTCTGCCTTCATAGGAGAGGTGATCCAGCCCTCTGTAGCTCTCCTCTGGACTCACTCCAACAGGTCCATGTCCTTCTTATGTTGGGGGCCCCAGCGCTGGACGCAGTACTCCAGGTGGGGTCTCACAAGAACAGAATAGAGGGGAAGAATCACCTCCCTTGACCTACTGGCCATACTTCTTTTGATGCAGCCCAGGATTTGGTTGGCTTTCTGGGCTGCAAGCGTACATTGGTGAGTCATGTTGAGCTTCTTGTTCATCAGCACCCCCAAGTCTTTCTCCTCAGGGCTGCTTTCAATCCACTGCCTGCCCAGCCTGTATTTGTGCTTGGGATTGCCCTGACCCATGTGAAGGGCCTTGCACTTGACCTTGCTGAACTTCATGAGGTTCACACAGGCCCATCTCTCAAGCCTGTCAAGGTCCCTCTGGATGCCATCCCTTCCCTCCAGCATGCCAACCACACCACATAGCTTCATGTCATCGGCAAACTCACTGAGGGTGCACTCAATTCCACCATCCATGTCACCAACAAAGATGTTAAATAGTGCCAGTCGCAATACTGACCCCTGAGGAACACCTAAAATTCTAGCTGTACAGCAGAAAGAGACCCCCAAAAATCAGCGTCAGCCCAGGTGTCTCAAATCTATCAGCTTTTAATGCAAGAGGTCTACAGCCCCATCAGTTAGAAAGAGACTTTTACCTCACCAACTAGCATAGCAGGGTCCTGTGGAGATCCATGCAGCTTTACTGACTTGACACAAAACAGACAGACAGAAATACATCACCTTGGGGTGGTTAGGACACGTTTAACACCTGCTTCATGTAAAAATTTAAGCATCACATTCTCATCAAACCTTTTACACCATCCCTACTAGACCCAGGAACTACCTTATGCCCAGTCCTGCAATGACACAGGTGGGCTTGATTCGACAAATCCTCAGCATTTTAAATAAGACAAAAGTAACTATTCATAGTGAACAAAATTACATAAAAAAACTTGTTCAGGAGGAAGGCTCAAGTTTCCACTACAGTCTAAAATGCCACCTTACATATCACCCTCCTGTTTAAACAGAAAAGAAAAAGAAATGTTTTCTGTATTTTCTATGTATTGGTAGAGAATACCAGTGACCTCCTTTTTCTCTTTATCACTCACCTCTGCATTTAACAAATGTTGAGGGAAGGCCCTGGGGGGGGGGAGGTGAGAAAAGGACAAAGCCTGAAGGTTGCAACTCAGTTTGGTAGTGGTTAAGACTTATTTTGTAGTACTTTGGAAATCTGCCAGCTCTAAGCAGAATCCAGTTGGTGTGGGATGAAGGGATGCTGGCAACCCATCAGTACAGCAAATCTTACAGAATAACGTCTTTTCCCATCAGTGACAACTAAAATCTGTTATCTGGCTGCTACTATTGCTGAAAAAGGAAAGATAGTTATTTATTTAAACACTAAGCTGTGATTAAAAAAAAAAAAAAGGCATTTGTGTTATGAGATAGTGTAGTTGCAAAAAGACTTCTGTTAGCAAACCAACAAGCTTTTCATTTGATGTGTGCTTTCACACAGGGAGTTGGTTTCAGAAGGTAGATACTTGTGTGACTGGCTATCAATCCTAAAGTATCCTGCATAAATCACTTCGGCTCTTCTGACCATTCTTGTGCAAATAAAGATGCTGTTGACTCTTCTTGAAGCTTTGTCTGTTTTATTATGCCACGTAAAATACCTCTGATTGTGGCGGTGTGCTCTCCCCGACCTTTGTTTCTGTGACAATGCTCATGTATAACCACCTGGAGCATTGTGATGGATGTATCTGACCCAAAGTATAGTCAGGGAAGACAGATAATGACACGATAGTCAAGGGCTAATTTGAACAATGTGCCCACCGAACAGTGCTGGTCAAGGTCCCACTCAAGCCAGGTTTGAAAGAAACTAACTTCTGCAGTCGGTATGCAAATACGTCTATGAGTCAATTATCTTACTCCATAAATAGTGGACAGCCCAGAGCCCATTGAGCTCTCTTGCACAGCAGCATTTCCCCTTGAGTAGGGACACCTCTTAAGGTTACTCCTCAAGGCTGAGAAATTCCTTGCCGCAACAGGTTCTCAGTAACTGACTAATAGCACGCTAAACTTTGAAAATCTTAGCTAAGTGGTATAAAGAATTGATTGTGCACATATAATTCTTTGGATATAAACCATTGACCAAGTCTGAGACTAAGTCTGGATCCAACCACACCTAATCTTCCCTCTGAGAAGGGGTTCAGGACACAAGAGGGTCCTTTCTGAACCTCATGACTCAACACGAGGGTCTCCCTGACAGTTTTGTCTGACCCTGTCCTCTGTGCAGTAAATAATCACATGTACCTTGCCATCAAATCTTGTTAAACAATGGTTGTATTTACTATCAAACTTTTTTAAATTGCTGTTTCATACCAATAAACATATTGCTGTTTCTCTCTTACGCGCGGAGTGCCTCACTCCATCTGTGACGCTGATGTAGAGAGATTAATCTTTTGGGTTACAGTGACGAGTGTGAAGTAAATCCCTGTTTCTTCCCCCATTAGGAAAGGGAAAAAGGCTGAAGCAGGCCAAAGAAGAAGCCATAGCCGAAATAGATCACTACCGGTTACAGAGGGAGAAGGAATTTCGGAACAAGCAAACAAATGTAAGTAAGAAACATATGTTCTTTTGTAATGTCAGTCTGCTCAATGGTAAAACAAATTGCTTCAAACAGTGTCACCTGGGGACTTCTACAAAAAAACATGATCATACCAATTAAACACAGAGCTATCACCTATGATGTGTATATGCTTCATTTTGACTTCTTTACAAGTTTTGAATGCATTTGTAGAAGGTATTGTGGACTTTCAGCACCAAAATTGTCCAGCTTCTGTACTTGGTTCATACTTGTCCTTTGAAGATGTATCTCCCTTAAGGCAAAATACCTTCGGGTCCTCTTTAATTCCAGACAGACCTCACTCCTGTCTTGAAACTGGATGTTTCAGTAAAAGCAAAGATTTAAAATCTTTCTTTCTGTTTCTGTTCCACCATAGCTGACTTTTTTGACTGCATGTAAGACTGCATCTTTGATGAACTGAAATCACCAAAACTTTGTGGAGTTTTTCACTACATTTTCATAGTAAAAGTGATCTGGCTGATATTTTCATATCTGAATTAAAGTACATTTTATACACTTATGTCATCTTGCAGTTTTCTCTACAATATTCATGAAGGTGCATAAACAGTTCTCTTTTTACTTAGTGACCTTCCTCTTATGTTCTTGTTTTTTGCCTTGCTTGTTTTGTGCAAAGGCAAGGAAACTACACATGCAAAAGCAGTTACCAAAAAAGCCAAAGAGGTCAAATCAAAACTGCTTTACAAACCTGTCATTTCAGTCACACTTCACATAAAACATTTTCCAGCAGAGATCAAGCCTTAGGAACAGATATACACCCAAAGTCTCTAACATACACTGCCAGCCCCTAGACGCACAGTCACACGGCCAAGCCAGGTGTAATTGTCTCACATGCACAATTTAAGATGTTTACTAAAATAAAGCAAAAACACCTCTAAAATTTGTTCATCTTTTCAGCCAAGCCAGAATTCTTGTTGTAGATCTTAAATAGCAGAAGAGAAAAGATGTTGCTTTGGTGTGAACTCAATTTTTTTGCCACAAACAAAATTAAAGCTACACGGAAAGGCCACTCTTTGCCAACTGAACATTTCACACAAGCAGGACAGAGCACATATTGCTCCTCGAATGACAGCATTAGTACAAGGTCATTGCAATCCTCCTTCACATTCCCTGACCCCATTATGTTGAACATTTATCTACCCAGACAAATGTCATCATTATTAACCTGTGCCAGGAAGGCAGGCAGGAGTTCCAGCTAAACCAGTTCAGAGGGAAGTCTGATGCCCAGCTCAGTTTACTGGCTCAGGTATTTGGACAGAAGTATTTTTAATTCTTTGTCACAGTCTCATCTAATGCGATTCCTCCTCTTACTTTGTGTTGCTGTATGCAACTTGGGATAAATTTTCTCATACTATGAGATGTTCCATATCAGTTCAGAATGAGCAACAGCAGCAACAGAAAATAATGATTAATTTGAGGTTAGAGTAACAATACATAAGATTTTTTTTCAGAGTATACAAAATCTAAGCACAGATCTCAAACCAGTTTTGCTACAGCTTATGGTGTTTATACGCAGGGTCTGAGATCACCGAACCGTGGAGATGCGCAGCCTAGTTCTGAATTTTGTGGCTTCCAAGTCAATGTAACTTTTTAGCAACTGTGGAATGACCCTAGCATAAAACCAGTATGGGAAAATACGGGACAGATCTTCAAAGTCAGCAGAAGCCATAGACTAAGCAGAGCATTGTCCGCATTCCAACAAGAAAAAGGTCTTCAAATTCAGAAGCAGAAAAAGGGAGGGGGGGACACGGACTACGTAGAAGAGTAAGAATCAAGTATCTCAAGTTACGCTATTAGCGTGAGCTGAGAGAGCAAGTTCCCAGTCTGCAGAGGCTCTTCTTGAAATTATGATACTTTCCTTGAGGTTTTTCAAAAGTATTTAGTAGCTGGATAACATGCAACCATCTGGGATCTCTAGAAATTTATTTTCCCCAGTGGAAAAAATCAGCTTCATAAATCTGGTCTAAGCTGTACAATCTTTCCCACATCCACATGAGACTCTTACAACTTGTCTAAAAGCTAAAATAAAATACCAGCTAAAAATAGTTACCACAGAAAACTATAATCTTTTCCCAATATTTACAATAATGTCTACATCCTGTATTTCCTCCAAATCGAAAAGTGTTTTACATCTGGATTATGGACAAACTTCCTACTACGTTGCCAGGTACTGATAAACAGAACTGCAAAGGTGATTTCTTCAAAAGATCTTAAATCAGCTGCTTTTCCTTCTTTTAAGGACTCATTTGGGCTGAAACGACATGGAAAATAAAGCTAATGACTCCTCCCTTGTTTCTGGTCATCCTCTAGGTATCCCACTAACATCACAGGTTAGCTTCAGCTGCTAGTCTACCCCAGATAACCATGGCAGGAACAAGAAGAATATGTTACTTATTCCTTTCTTACTCTGCCAGCATGCAGAAATGTCTTCTGCTCTCCCCCATGGAATTTTTTAGCTGGAAATCAATTTCTCTGCCGGTATCTGAAGGACTTTTCCATAAGGGAAGAATTCACGGGATGTTGGGGCAGTGGGGGAGGAGGGAACAAAGTCACGGATTTGGAACGCGTGCATCTGTTTATAACATAACCTTGCTAAAATGTTCAGCGAGTCCAGAGTCAATTAAATTCTAAGCGAATGTCCTGATATTAACTGTGCCAGAAGCTGTCTGGTATTTCGCCAGATAAGAAAATGTAACATTAAAAGACCTTGTCTGAGGCCTGTTGAGGGTTATACATCACTAACTGCTGAAGACATTTCAAGTACTCTGAAACTGTAATTATGCATTGTCAGGAAGCCTTTCCCATGTTTTGCTCCTTAGCCACGCTCACATTCATTCTCAGTGAGGCCAAACGAAGCACACTGGTGATAGAACTTAGTTGACTAGTCATTAAAATAGAAAACAAATTAAAATGAGCGATATAAAAGACAAAATGTGCACAATGTAGTTCCCACAGTGAGCTGGGAAACTTTCATTACATGGGGAGATTCTCATTGCTAATGAGCAGATGAAAGAGTTCCCTTTAATCCTGTTTTTATGTGTACGGTTCAACCTAGATCATATCCTTACTGTTAGGATGAAGTGGCATGTTTGCATTATGTTTATGCTAGACGATGAAGAAAAGTACAGTAAACATAGTCATATGTAACCCTTTATTTTGCTCAGAGGACTTCTGCTTTTCAGGTAATGGGCTCCCAAGGTAACCTCTCTGCTAAAATAGAAGAGCAAACAACAGAAACCATCCGAAACCTCTCTAGCAGCTACCACAAGAACATGGAGAGCATGATGAAAAAGCTTTTGAGCACAATATGTGACATCAACCCTGAAGTTCACCCAAACTTCAGACACGCAGTTTAAGATCCATTGATGTGCTGAGGAAGGATGTTCGTAGGAAGTAGCCTTCTTTCTTGATAAGCATAAATATTTCCTCATTTATTGTTTCTGTATGTGTGAGAAGAAAAGAACACTAAAGTGAAAAGCACAGAGTTCCACACAGGCTTTTGATGTGACAAGAATTATACAGGATTTCACAAGCATTTGTTGAAATATTGTTTCCTGTTGGTAGCTAAGCCCCTGTCATTCAGATGGGGGCAAGCCAGCAACAGCAGAATAAATGATTATTTGACACCAGCAGCTTTTCAGTGGAAATCTTGATTCCTTTTGTCTTATAAAATGTTCTGTACTAGGATGTGGTGTTGCATAAAGTCTGTTTAGCCCAATCTTTATTGTACTTCAAGGCACGTGAAACAGAGTATCATGAAAACTTCAGTCATTTCTGTTTTTCTTGTGACACACGGAGCGGTCAGGTCATGGAACATATAGGAACTCTGTAGCTTTTGGTCAAAACCAGTAAGTCAAAATATTTTCTATTTTTGTATGCTAATTTAAAGCAAAATATAGCTGACGTACAGAATTACGTTCAAAAGCCAACTCAAAGTATTGTCCTGTTGTTTAACTACACCACAAACTTCATATAGCTTTGTTAAGTCTGAAAAATGAGAACAGGAGTAACCATTATCTACAAAACTGCTTTGGTTCAAGGCGCAGACTAACACGTCCATCGTTATTTACACAGTTACACTGAAAGCACAGGAATCCATGGGCTCAAACTCTACACCAGTTAGGCTAAATGGTACCTTAACCAACAGGTTGTTCACAGAAACCACGCTAGTTAAGAGTTCACTTCTGTTACCCTGGATGACCGCGAGTAATACTTCCCTCTGAAATGGCACAGACTTCCCTTGGAATAAACTCTACTGAAGTTAGGAAAATAGAATATGATCTGGTGCTTTCACGGTGAGGCCCATTAAACCTGATGGGAGGCACTGATGAAGTGCGGGGCCTGACACACCTGCATCACGAACCCCCTTTAATACCTTTTCTCCACTACAAAATTACACTGAATTAGAAAAGAAGCTTGAAAAATTGCAATGACTAGCAAACAATACCCATGATTTTCAGTCCATGTAGACACAGATGAATCATTTCCATTTCACAGCAGCTAGTCATAGGCAATCTCCTGCTCCAGCGAGGTTTACACAGCTGACATGCTGTCATGTGTAAAATGACCATATAGCTGTAATCACCTTAATGTCAGCAAACAGGACTCCGCGAGGCTGTGCCCGCATGCTACATAACCCCCAAACCCCGATTGTCACAGTCTCCTGTGCTTGATTATATTCTCTGGGGACACAAGGATGCTGAGGAACTGGAAAGAGACTAGAAATCCTATTGACATCAGCTGAAAGGCTCATTTATTTGGGAGTGCTTTGAATCCAGTTGTGATAGGCTTTGATTTACCGAGGGGATGAAGGAACTCCAGTCCCAGCCTGTGCGCACGAGCCAACGCAGGCACCCTCCCGCGCAGCCCAGGGCTGTCAGGATTGCCTTGCTGCCTGGGCGCACGTGCCTTCAGTTTGGGTCACGGCTGCAGTCCCACTGTAGTGCTCAACTGTGAAGCATATATTTTCTGTGAACTTAAACAGTCGCCAAGGTGGACACTAATCTCTCATAAGGACTCGCTGCAGTGTTCATGACTGCTCCGCTTGCCCTTCCAAGCCACCACAGCACCCTTTCCACCGGTTATCACTTCTAAATATACAGAAGTGTCGCAGGTTCAGCTGCAGAACTAAACCAATGGGGTTTCCACTGCCAGCTGTATGGGATAACAATACACGCCCCTGTACGGCAAGAGCAGAATTGCCACAGTGTGGTGGGAAGCAAACTAGAGAAGCAGCTGCTCAGGAAGCCAGCAACCCAGATTATGTGAACTAAAGCTTGGTCTTCCTGCATTGCCCTGCTTCTTTTTATGACATTCCTCCTTTCCCTCATTCTTGCCAAAATCTGTCTTCTGTCACAAACCTCTTCTCTTGCAAAGCTTCTGCACTCCTTTCAAGGCTAGTCTCTACCCTTCTGCTCCGAACAGCCACAAACACATCTCTTATTTAGATCTTCTTTAAAATACATCATCCCATGAATACACCCTCGTTGATAAAAACCTGAGCGCATGGTGGGGGAACAGCAGAAGCCACCAGCAGCTTGGACGAGCACTGTCTGGAAGGGACGATGCAGCTGTGCCACCTCTCATGCAGTGACACTGCACTGCACACATGGCAACGACCTGCCTGTACCCTTGCTATCACCTGCAGACCTGAGATATAAATTGGGCCTTAACTACTCAAACTTTCTGAATGTGACTATTTTCTTAAGCTGTGGCCAGAATGAAGAGCTACTGCTCATGAAGAAGGAATCAATTTGTTATGATTAGCTCTTTTATCTTCAGAAATCTAAATCTGAGAGCTTTGAGCACTCTGTGCATTTGCTCTCTTCTACATTCGTTCCTACTTTTGGGCAGGGAAAGGGTGGCTATACCACCACTTTTAGCTGTACAGAGGTAAAGGTCAAATCAGATTTCATGTAATTTGACAGGATACTGGGTTTTTTAAATGAAGAGTGTAAACTACCAGCTGCACCAATGCAATATTGAGGTGCCAAGAAAATGCCTGCTGAATTCACAAGTGCACAAAGTATCTTGTATGTGACATTCACATATTCAGGATAACGGCAAATAATCATTCCATGCAAAAGAAAGAAATAATAGAAGCAAGGAGGTTTAATTTCAAATTCAAGATGCTTTTAAATGCATTTGAAGAAAAAGTAGAAATAGTTACTCTGTATTAGCAGTTACCTACCACGGATGATTACAAATGCCCTGCCATCTCCTGAGGAGTATACCCAGACCCCAGGGAACCCCCAGCCCTTGCCGTGCCCTGACATCCTACCACCTAATATGTACCAATGTAGTTGCCAAATGAAATGGCAACATTTCACATATCACAACACAAATTTAAGAAATGGAGAGCTGCATATAGGCAGCATTCATGCCTGTGTACATTCTTTTTTTTCTTTCTATGAGACCCTCTGAAGAGGGTCTGAAAGACCCTTCAGGTCTTATGAAACACCTGAAGAGTTCCCATGAAAGTTTCCATCTCTCCAGCCATGCTCCTCCCTTGGAAACAGTGGTTACCTGACCATGACACCACTTCAGACAGAGGGATTTTCTTCACATCATTGGAAGCCAAACTGTAAGGAGTAACTATTATCCTCCCCACCCAGTGATAAGTGTACATAGCAGCAGTGACTAGCACTTTTCAGTATGTCAATATCTTCTAATTATGAAGAAAGCAGTAATAAGTAAAATGAATGGAACCGATTCAAGGTCTATATCTGATCGTATCAAAATCAACTGCAAAATACCCACAGCGTGACATATTAGGACTGAAACAACAAACGGAGAGTTTCCTAGATTGGCCAAATTCTACACTGATTTACAAGAGGGGGTTAACAAGGTTTTTGCTGTCTGAAAAAAAAAAGAGTTGTATTACACAATAATTTCTAAATCTATTGATTAAAGTGCCTCAAACAACAAGTAGTGGAAAAGGTCATACCAGTGGAAAGTACATGAACTGTTTTGTACAACTCATGACATGGACTGGGCTGAATCTCCCTGGCTGTTTTCCCTCAATGTTCTCTCCTTTGAATTATAATATATGAGGATGTAGTGATGTGATTCCCATTCATGGGTGATGAGGGAAGATCTCTGAACTCATGCCAGTAAGATAGAATGTTTTCCAAGTCTAAATAAAGTAAAATGAAACAGACAAGAAGAATTAATACTATGCTCTATGTAGAGGCTTTCTACTGACTTTCCCATTCGTTTCTGAAGAGACTGGAAGCCAAAATTTAGGAAGTCAGAACCAGATGTTAATCTATTACATGGATTATGATATTAACTGAAATCAGATTTCATTCCTTGTGTATAGTTACATCAATTAATATTTCCATATTAAAATACACTTGGAAGTTCATCTAATCTGTAAAACGTATGTTTACAGTTCTTGTAAATGACTGTATGTAAGATGTAAGTGTATAAGTGGAGCTCTTTACAAAACAAAATATTTCAGTCCCTGACTTAAAAAGTTTTGTAGTTCAAGGACTGTGAGCAATGTGTCCCTATAAGATGGGATGAGATGACCTGCTGTTGCAGAGCTCAGGAACTGTAACAGGACAGGTGAGAACAGGCTGCCATGACATACAGTCCCAGGAGATGTGAACCTGCAGACACGTACTGTCACAGGCAGCCTTGCCCAGAAGCGCCCTTAACTGCAGACAAAGCAGGAAAGACGTCTGTGTGTAAGGATTTATTGAGCATCCCTGCAGCAAGGGGCTGGGTCGAACTTTGGGTACATATCTAGGCAGGGTGAGACTTCAGAATGCGTCTGGGGATGAAACATAAACTTATTTTTAGGCTACTAAGCAATACCTTCCAACATTTGCAGTGGCACTGGCTATTAGCTATATTGACAGGCAGGTTATACTGTCATCAATTAGAGACACAGCTACTGTGAAATAGTAACAGCTTTTTAAAAAGACGGAATGAACCTTGCCTCTGTGTGCCCCTTAATGGGAAGACGTTACCTTCAACTGGAACTTCTCTTAACTAAAGCTGTACGAGAGCATGCTGCATCTTTCAACTATGGATTTTAATTTATTTTTTTCTCAAACAACAGTGTGCAGGCTAATCTGATGTTATCTAGACACAATTCTTCTCCAGCCCCAAGGACCTGTGAGGTTCCTACTCTCTAATGTCCTCACCAACAGACTAACCCACGGGAATGGTACCTGTGTGGGATCTCATCATCACCTTCTCCATACCCTGGGGCAAAGAACATTACCCCGACTGTCCAACAACTGAATGGGGAGTCAGGTGCTACTGAAAACAAACATAAGGGGAGGAAAGGATACTGGGCAAAGATTTTGGGGGTGACAGCAGCAATTCCAGTTCTCTTCCATTCCAGGAACCCACCGCAGTCATGTGTTGATTAAGTAGGAAACTTGAAAGTTTATGTTCTGTTTCATGTATACAATGCATACACCTTCAAAATAACTTCCTCCAGTTCATCACAGAAATACAGCAAATGCCTGTTACACAATACACAAGTGTCATATATTCCTGCCAGGTTCACAGTGGCCTGTCCTTCACAGATTTGATTATTCCACATTTTATGGTAGTATAAGGCACTTCAAACCCTGAGTCTTCCCCAAGGAATGTTAACGCTTGTTAGAAGTACATGACCCAACCAGTATTACTACAAAACACTTGGAAAATGTTACATCGGAGTACTATTAATACACTCTATTGCACTTACAGGACATGACTGCATGTGGAAAATCTGATGACTTGCAAGCTTATTAACTTCCTGAGATTCCTCGTTGCTTTTATGAAAGATATGCCACAACTGGATTACCTGACCCAGGGCTATTCCTGAAAGTCCCTCTTGCCCCAGGTACCTGATTTATTTACAGGTACATCAGACTCCAATATGCTACCAAATTTATGTACCACTTTTGGAAATACAGAAATTTTGAGTAGAGCTGTGCTCCAAAAACTGCTAGTTTGGTTAAAAACAAGCTTTCCATGAAATATCATGCCAGAAAAATGACCTCAATACTTGCTATTAAATAAATTTTGCTTTAAGAAACACAGTATTTATAATTCAGTTTACTTGAAACAAACCAAAGAGAATAAATATAAATAT
>JAVJGI010000032.1:875394-911349 GCA_035590275.1 Ibycter americanus
TGCAGAATGATAACCCCGACCCGGACTCTGTGCTAATTCAATCTCTAATCAGCAGATGGCACCATGAACTCATCAAACAGGATGGAGACCAGAAAGAAGTAAAAATTGATCAAAAAAAACCACAGAAAAGAAAGAAGAAAAAAAAAAGAGGGGAAAAAAGCATACACCCAACTTGACACACATAAATCAGGAATTAAATTCAGAGGGTGTAACTTTCCCCTTATTCTAACCCTCCCAAAATAAAACCGGCTGTGGAGCACGCTGTGTTACACCCCTGCCGATACAAACAGCAGCTATACCTAAAATGTCCCCAGCCTTGCCCTGTCACTGACCTACATTGTCTCATGACCTCCTGTGAGAGTAAAAAAAAATATATATATTAAAAAAAAAAAAACCACGCTTTTTCTCTGTCCCTCCCTTGCTCTGAACAATGGCATCTCTGGAGGAGAAGGTCTCCCCTGGGCTGGAAGAAGGACCCAGGAGCAATGCTCCAGCGAGCTCAGAGGAGAAGCTGGCAGGCAGGGTTGCAGATCCAGCCCCAGAGGTGGAGCTGGCGCTTGGAAAGCCTCACCTGGGGCTTCTGGTCCATGGACGAAAGCCCTTCAGCTCTGATGCTGCAGCATGTGTACAAACGCATGCAGGAGGTCCGCCAGTCCATCCAGATAACCACAGGCTGTTGGCAACTTTTAGGCTGAGAGCAGACAGGAGGAGAAGAGTTTATGAGACTTTTTTTTCCTTCCACCCAAATAGCAAAATTCCTACTTGGAATTCAAAGGCTGGTAGAGGCAGCCTCACCAATGCCCTACATCCCTGACGGAGCATGGCGTGAGCCAGCAGCTCCACAGCAGAGCCCTGCTGCCTGCAGCGCAGGCTTGCCAGGAGGCAAGCCCAGGAGGCAAGCTCTGTTCAAAGGAGCAGTTTGGCATATCTGGGTGTTCACCCTCCCCCTGGCCAAGCCACGCTCACCCTAACCTCTGCGGGCAGGACAACTATTTTGACAGGCATGGAGCTGGTGTCCACCCGGCCTCTCCTCACACCCACCAGGCTCCCACAGGGCTTCACTGGTGGGTGCAAAGTGCAGAGGGAAGGCACGTTCCTGCGCACACGCCAAATGATGTGCAAGATGTGCTCACCCCCAGCAAAAATCTGCTGCCTTAAATATGGGCTCTCCATGCTCTTACATACGAACAGTGAGTGTGAAAATCCTGCCTGTCCATCTGTTCCTTTAAAGGTTTCTTTCTTTTGCTGCGTGTTAGAATTTCTCCCCAAACCTTCTTCAGCAGCACAAATCCCATCAGTGACATTTATAGGTTAAATAAATAGTGTGCCGCTGACATCATCTAAGCACAGTAACAGGCACAGTTAGGTTGTCTATAGATGGCTTTAATGCTATGGACTCCAAGCTCCATGTATCTTATTCTCAATGAGCGGTAATTAAAATCTGCAGTAACAGACGTATTGCTCTGAGAAGCAATAGATCTACCACGCAAAGCACAGAAATTTTGCCAACAGAAGAGAGAGTTCAATCAACAGTTTCAGCCGTGGCACAGAAATGAAAACTCTGACATTTGAAATTTAGAGAGGAAAGCAGCACAGCAGTGAAAAGATGAGCTTACCTTGCATCACGTGGAGTCATCTCGTCCCAGGCCCAAGGAGAAGGTGCTGTAAATTTCTGCCATCTCAGGCTCTGCGTGTCTGGTTGTTGCAAAGTGATTTTTCTTCCTGGCCATTCCTTATTATTTTCCCAGCCTGCCTAGCAGACACAACTCAGGAATTACCAATACCATCGGCAGTGACATAATTGATTAAGTATGAGCAATACCAGCTTGGGTTTTGCATTCAGTCAGAGCTCTGTAATGGCAGCACAGGGGCCTCGCTTGTTGAGCAAGGAGGGGGCTCTGTGTCACTTGTCCCTAGAGCAAGGCACAAGTGAGCCTGACGGAGAAGGCAGTGAACATACTGTCAGAAGCCATATTCGCAGGGAAAAGGCAGAACAATGGAAATTAAGTGACAGTGCAGAATCAAGGGATTAAGTCACCCCCGAGGCTCAGATATTCCAGGCTTCCCCACAACACCTGCCAGAGGCTCAGGGGAGGACCTGGAGCGAGCCCCTGCAGAGGTCTCGGCTGCCTGTACCAACACACTGACGGGAAACCTGCAAAATCAGTTGTGGCTCTTCCAAAAATTATGGGCCATGCAACTTCACGTCCTGCTGCACGCTCACTTTTCGGCCTGTTTTCCAGTCCTGGAGCCTGGAACCTGAAACCTGGACTGGAAAACAACAGTCTGATTACTTGCAGCCCAACTTTTTTTTACTCTTTCTCTCTGCACAGGAGCATAACTCCTGCCTGCCTTCCTGCTGCAATAGTGCAGTTCACTTCCAAGTGGTTGTAACAAGACAGGAAAATAATTGCTTGCCATAAATCGAAGAAGGTTACACAGGCCACTTACACACCGCTAACTTGGTAATTACACTGTTCTCCCAAGGGATGGGAGGGACCCTGAACCCACAGCCTGCCCTTTCAACAGTGTGCCCAAACCACCGTGGCAGGGTACTCTGTGCCTGAGCATCTTTTCTGCTGGATGCTGTTCCAGCTTACACAGACTGGTAAGACCTTTTTTGGCTGGGAATATGCTAACAAGAGATTTAGGATTTTTAACCAAGAGACACAACCTCAGCTCCAGCCCTACTACCAGGGAAGAGTTAAATTTTCCACAGGCAGGCAAAGAGCTTGACAAGGGAAAACTAAACTGAGCAGCTTAGTCTGTAGCAGCCCAGTACCCCCCCAGACAACTGCTCAAACCCCTGGTCTGAGTCAGATGGAAAATTTAAACCTTGATCCCGTCTTTCCCAGATTTGTTCTGGGAACAGTCTAAATGCTTGTGCAAGAGTGAAGAGCAACATTTAAAAGTCTTGCTAAATAAGCTCAAAATCCAATTCTAGCAACTTACTGCTTCATTATAGCGAATAAGAAATACTTACTTCTGGGGAGTAATGTTTCAGGCTGGCTGTACATTTGGGAAGTCCCTTGTTACTTCTGATGCAGTAACACGTGGGGACGATGGCCACTGCTCGCTGTATAGCTCTGTATGCCTCTTCCTGGGGGTGTGCAGTTACCACCACCCTGACTCTTTGGACCACCCCTCAGGTTGGTGCAAAGTTCAGAAATCTCGTGGTCAGCTCTCAGCTCTGTCAGAGATACTGTAACTTTAATCTTGAATTTTTACTTAGTTTTTCCATCTCCTCCTGCCTGTAAAATGAGAGTGACAATAATAAAACTAGAAAACAAACAGCATTCATGGGCAGTCTGTGCCCTGTTTTCCAAAGAGCTTCAGCTACAATGAACCCATTCTCCTGTTTCTCCTTGTTATTTATTTAGATTTAAAACATGAGGGCAGGAAAGGTTGCAAACAATTAGTGTAGTCCTGTTGCCAACGTCCCATTGCCAAACCTCTGAGCTCGCAAGGAGGTTCCTCCATAGCAGTGATGCTCTCCATGGATACAAGGCTATGCCCACGCAACAGCAAGACGATAGCTTATGTTTGCATGACATCAAGGACTGTGGGGTCTTAATTAAAACCTGAGGCCTCTAACCCCCACCAGTACTAGCGATAATCCTTAATTGGTGCCAAAGTGTCTATAGGCCATTTGCAACGTCTTCACCAAACTGGTCTCCTGTGCCTGCTTGTAACAGAAGAGTAAGGTATGAAACAAGAGCCACCACCTGCTTGGTAGGCAGTCTGAAATACAGCAGCCCCTCACTGCTGCTCTGCTCAAACAGAAAAAAGGGAGTTGACGTTACACAATTCAATAGCAAGAAGAAAGTGGCCAGCAGCAATATTAACAAACACATGTAATTCATTCACACTTATCAATATGGGATTGTTCCCCAGATACTCTTCTCCTCGCCAAACAGAGTTTTCGATGCAATTTTCTCCCAGCTTCAAGCTGGATAAAACCTTTTTAAAACTGACTGCTTAAAAGGAGAAAACTATTCTCTTCAGCATGGCTTATGAAAATTAACATTATTTATGCCACAGTGTACTAGTAGGATATCATTAGGATTTTTTTTTAGCCAGAAAGGATATGTTTAAGGTAGCAACCAAAATACACCTTTTTGAAATACAAAACACCCGGAGTGCGTGCCTGCTGACTCGCTGCCTCCGCAGGGCTTGCTGCCTCCCCCAGGGGAACAGTGAGGCTGGCACCACCCTTCTGCCATCCCCCACCACCGCACTGCTCTCCTCACGGAACGACATGCCTTTAGCATCAGTCTATAGTTTTCATAACTGCTGATATTGCCAATTTTCTGTGTACCTGCAGCTGTAGCTGTTCAGACAGCTTTTGTATTATTGGAGAGTAGCAATGACTGATCTTCAGCCTGAAGCAGTATTTTCACCGAAAGCACCGCCGTTCAGCCCTTGGTAAGTGGAGCTAAGTAATTCAGGGAGAATTTTATTTGACAAATGTAAACATGGTATGTGTGAATTTTCATTATCATTTCACATGAAGAAAACAAGACCAAATTAATCAGATGTGTATTGCAATTTAAACCACTATCTCTGGTGACAGGCAACGTGGCTTTTACACCAAACCCACACCTCTCTTCAGTTCACTGTTTAAAATTACCATGGATGTTTCTCCATGAACAGCCTTTTGCTCGCCAGACCTCCTCTCAAGAGCTTACTTACATATTTCAATTTATAGCTAAAGTCTGCAAAAGGTTTCCTTTAAGCTCTCTGTCCCGCATTCCCTGCTCTGAAACGCACGGTTCCTCCAGGGCCCTTCTCAACTTGTGCTCCCCTTCGCCGCTGCGGCTGCCCTTGCTTTTCTGGTCCTCTCCTTGCAGGGACTCCACAGGGCGTGGGAGGAAAGGAGTCACCTGGCAGCAGGTACCAGCCTGACCGCATCCCACCAGCCGCAGAAGAGAATGGAAACAAGTCCCACCAGCCTCATCATATCTATCTGCTAGTAAAACAAAAACAATCTTCAAAGCATACCTGGGCTGTGGAGCAGCCAGAGGTTTGAAGTATATTCACAAAACTGTAGGAGCTCTACCACAGGTTAGTACCAGCGGCTGGTGAATTCAGCCTGAGAGGCACGGACATCTTCAAACTGTGCAGCCACGGAGCTATGAATAATCTGTCTAAATTCTGCCTTTCGTCACAAAAAAGAATCTAACTCCTCAAATGTAACATTGAGCTAATGTCGGCATTAACCTAGAAAACGCATAGCTGTACAACAGCAGTTTGAACTCGGATTTCAGAAGCAAGCTGAAAGCATTATACTAACAAAATGCTCTTTATGACATAGTCCACATCTAGTTTTAGACACCTCACAGACCCTTAATGGTTTGGGTTTTTTTCTTGGTGGGGGTTGTTTTCTGGGTTTGGTAATATTTCATTTACAGGAAGGTTGAGACTGTATGCCAATATATGCACTTGCACCATATTTCTTTAAATATGTTCCAGGAAATGCCATACTTATGAACCGCTCTGTAATGTAATCCGTCAGACTGGAGCGATTCATAAGATCCCGAGAACAAAAAAGCTTTTTCAGCAGGTATAGTTAACCAGGAAGTGAGTACATGCTACGTTAGAATCCCCTAAGGGTTTCTAGTGCTCAGCGAGAGTATGGCCAGTTTGTTGTTTCGCTGGGAAAGCTGTCACAGGACAGACGTCCTCATTACAGCTCCATTTTCACGTTCTCTGGAGTTTGGAGCAGAAGCTTTGCCATCTCTGCTCCAAGACCTTTATTGGTTGTAACCCAGGACAGACTCAAAGGAAAATTCTTGGCCCTACAGTCCAAAAAGTTCACAGTATAAGAACCAATTCACACTAAGGATAAACTGTGAAATGCATTCTTAAAAGTGTTTTATTATCATTTTTTATTCGAGCCTGGTGCTGGAGGTAGACATCTTTCTTTGACACAAAGCCCCTTGTCCCACTACCAGTGTGAGAGCTCCAGGGACAAAACTGCAAATTGGTTTCCAAGTCTATTTTAGGATCAGTTTAACAATCAGAAGAGGAAATGTGATATTCAAATCAAATGGTTAAATTTTTCAGTATTAAAGGTGATGGGGCGAGCTCTGCTCTAATAGCACAGAATGAAGAACGAAATGCAAATAACCTAGTGCAGAGAAGCTGTGCGCGGTCCAGCGCTTGCTGAAGTCACGCGTTTCTACCTGCTGACTTTGGTAGGGGACAAGACCACAGGGGAGCTCCTGGGGGACAGACAGCCAGGGGGTGCGGCTGGCATCCCTCTCCCAGCACAGCGTGGGCAGCATCACACACTGCAGCGGTCGAGGGTGAGCAGCACCCTTGCTGCAGCATGCAACCCCCAGCACGTCACGATAAACTCCAGCTGCCTGCCAGCCTCCAGCAAGGGCATCCACTAGGGAACATTTCCCCAACACCATCACACGAAGACCCCAAAAAGCAGCAGCTTAAGGGACACGGCAGCTCTAAATATTGCACTTTGCTTCTCACTGCTGGAGAAGACTCAAACTAGAACAGGATAACTGATTACGTCAGACTGGTGTGTAAGGCAATAACCCTCCAAACGGGGAGGTGTGCCCCTCGCCGGAGCCCGGCGGTGTCAGCGGGGCGCGACGCAGACACTCAGGCTCTACCCGCGCGGTACCGCTGCACACAGCAGCCACCTGTGGCCCATACGGACATTCAAATCCAGCTCATCTCAAACTGTTTCCACCGATAAAAGAATATAAATATACTCAGAATGTACATAAGCAAACCTAGATTTGTTTACAGTTAGCCGAGAAAGGTTTCTTGGTGTTTTTCTTGAGCTATTTTTGATTGGTACCGTTACTTATTGTTCGCTTGCAAAAGAGGAAGGCTTTTACAGCTCTTTTGCCATAGAAGCAAAACAAACGTTATCAGGTGACAGCATAATTCAGCTGCACGGAAGAGAATGGAACAACGCTGATTTACATGAGCAAAGGATCCAGCCTCCAGGGTCCTCTGTGTTTTCAAATTGAAACGGACACACGGCAACCTTTAGTCTGAAAGAAGGTAGTCTGATACAAAGAGTAAGGAAAAATCGCTGCTGGTTCAAAACCAGCTGTGGCTCTGTACCAGCTTTTCTTGTAGAGCATACTGTATGCATTTTCTTGGCCCGATTCATAAAACAATGCACCCACTCACACATCACGCAGCAGGTATGAAATTCAGCCACATGCTGCTTTGAGTGTGCCTGCACGTACCACTGCTCTAAAAATCCAAATCTCGGTGTCATCAGCACAGGGAGCAAGTCAGTGCTCTGAAACATGTCTACTTACGGGAAATCGGTACTACTCTGCTTGTCTAACAGTTTGTCAACATAGCGGAGATTCACTGAGGCAGTTATATTGCTGTAACTGAGCACTAAACCTCTGTACCCACACTGATGCGAGTCCCTAGTACTAAAGTACTTATTTGCAGTTCAGATTAAATTGCTTGGAATGCAATATAATTATTACACTGGCATAATCATAAGAGGAAATATCACTTTGCAGACAACTTCTTAGACATGAAAGGCTTTTCTGCCCTGGAAAAGACTAGGCAGATACAAATAATGTATCATCAGATTTTTTTCTTTCTCTGATTATCTGTGTCTGTTAACAGCCTGCACGTCAGGCAGCTTGGGCTAATGAACGGGGCACAAGTTCAGGACAACTAGCGTCTCATCTCTGGTTTTCACATGCTGAGTGACACCAGGTAAATCACCTGTTCTTCTTGCCTATGGGTTCGTTAGTAACACCAATATTTTTTCTGCCAAGTCAAATAGAGAAGAAATGCCAATTTAACACAGTCACTGTCTAACTTTCCAATTCAGATACTTTTTCTTCTTAACATTGACTAAAATAAACCAGAACATCTATTGCTTCAATGTTCCACATTACCACATTCCCCACACAAACACGGCTCCTCTGCTCAAGGTATCTGGTCCTGACACTTGCAAAAGGTTTGAACATTTAGAAACTATTTGAGCTCAAAACTGAGCTCCTCTGTGTGAATCTAACTGGTGTAATTCTCCAGAGACAGGTGAGGAAGAGCAAAGACATATTTGAATGCACTTCCTCTGAAGCCACAAAAGAAGTTCTTTGTTTCAGCATGGCATTTTACCTGCAGTGCTGCAGAGATGCATGTGGTGACTGCCATCCCAAATGTCCAAAAATAGGTCTTACAACAGTATCTTGCCCTGCTAGATGAATGGCATACGCAGTAGGTCCACTATCTGATTTAGACCTTAAAGTCTATTTGCTGATTGGTCAATCTGGGTCTAGTCTCAAAAACCACACTGTGTATTTAAAAGACTCATCGCAATCAAAGAGCTGTGCTGTGCCACTGGGTCACAGGAGCCCGCGTACCTCTGGAGACTCCAATACAGCATCTCCCACTCCTTCGTCAGCCTCTGCCATGGCTCCCCATTCCCAGTAAAGGCTTTATGTGATCTCCATAGGCACCAACCTATGCCCTAACTAGTGGGCTTTCAAATTTAGGGTGTCAATAATGTCATGTATTTGAGTGCTGGATGATGCCTGGCCTGTCAAAATGACTCCAGGCTTCCTTTGGGGTAGCTAAGTCAGAGCCTCCTCTTCTGAGGCTGATTCTCTTTGCCTGCTTAACTGACAGGTGGGAGCTAGGGGCAATCTTCCTTCTTTATTTTCAGGTGCCTGCCAGCACACAGGGGTGTGGGCACAGCTGCTGGAGATGCCGGCAGGCACCCAGTCCCAGCCAGAGGCAGCAAAGCCAGCACCCCTGCCTCTCCCCGGCACCCGTGAGGCGCGCCAGGCAGGGAGATCTGCAGTGGGGAGTGGCCAGCCTGACATCAAAACCTCGTCTCCACCATGCTGGGGGCACCATGCCATTCTGCAAAGGCCCCATCAAGAGCTCGGCTGCCCTGTGCCCTCCACTTTGGATCTGGACCCTGCGTGGTGCCCTGCATTGACTGCACACTGCACCCTGCTTGCTCATGCTTCACACCAGTCCTGGCATGCAAGAAGCATTTCGGAGACAAAAAGTCACGAGCAACATGAAGGCTAAACAGATAACAGCTTGACATAAATGAGAAAAAGACAGCACCCCTTTCAAACTCAACCTGCAAATAAGTGAAAAAAGCCGGTGCTCCCAAGGCAACAGTCTGAGATGATTCAGATTAAAAGCCAGTGATGTGCCATTGTACTCCTGAGCACACCTTGGGATATAAATTTTTCCCCTAGTATTTTTGAATAACAAAGTGTAAATCATGTGAAAAGGTAGGTGTGTCCTCCTCCACCCCGCTGGCACAGGCTATGGTCAGGAGGCTAAAAGAGATGACATGTCCCGTGAAATGTCTGTGAGAAATGAAACGTGGTGAACGTGCCAATGCGTCCCATTAGAAAGAACGGAGCAAGGCAGAAACATGCTGGCACACAGTCCTTCAGGTCAGCCTTACCATTCTCTGGATATAATATGGTCTGGAAAGTGTTAGATTTCAACTGCCATCATAATCTTTCAGGAACGTGAAACTATGACCTTTTTTTTTTTCTTGTAACATGGAAAAATTTCCATCTGTACTGTTCTCCGCAAAGCAGCAAGAATGAAAAAACGTGCGAACATTTCACACAGGAGCAGTTTTGGTTAAATAAACAATGAGGTGGAGATACATAAAGACAGCGCCTGTGTGCTGCCCATCTAACACTGCGTCTCCCACACCGAAGGGTCTGCATGAGGGCTGGGACTCACTGAGATCTGGAGTCAGAGTTTTATCCGTTTGAGAATAGGTGGGAGCGTTACGCATAAGAAAAAAGGGATTTCATATTTAACTCATCAGTGAAGATAACACTTGGACACTTTCAGCATTATCGTCTCTTCATATTTTAACACAAAAGTCATCGGTTTCCTGAAGTGCTGATGTTAATATCTCTCTCAAATATTCACAGCTTAATAAAGTATAGCTGTCATGCACTGCAAATATTCACTTTACGTAATCAAATTATCAATTCCTAATCTTGCAGGTACTAAAATATGCATACGCTTACCTGATAAACAGGAAAAAAAAAATCCACATTTCATCTGTTAGCTGATGGACACATTTGTAAATCAGTATTCATCATTCTGAGGGTATCTAAATGCGTGACTCACGTATGCGTCACGTCACAATCTTAAGTACCAAGGGAAGTGTTCAGCTTCATGCCTGTGAATGAGATTGCTCATATTTGCTAAAGTAAGCAAATATGCAACTCTTTGAAGTCATGGAGAATAGTTTGAGACATTAAACCATACAATAGGAAAACAGATCGCGTGAGCAAAGAGATGGCAAAGACATGTTAGATCAGCACGACACGGCTATCTCACTTCTGTTCTACTTTTCTTAAAAGTACTAGATCTTGTGGAGATGCTGAATATTTACCTTCAGAGACAAATCAAGCCCATTCGAAGGTGCTGGACAAGAAGCGTGCCCTTGTGACAGAAGGCTTGGGTTTCACTTTTACTGTGCCACGAGACGTTCTGCCTCACCTCAGCAAACCTGTAAAATACTATGATGGAGGGTGAATTATTCCAAGGTACACGGATATCACAGCAACAGGAATCAGATAAATATCTGGAAAAGAGTCATCAACTGCAGCACAAACACTAGTTTCCTTCAGTGTTTTTCTTTGGCTTTTTTTAAATTTGGTGTGCCCTTAATTTTTAATTTCTTGCTTGGCACCCCAGCCCTGAACAGGAGTGGCATGGGTCATCTAGGGCAGCTTCTTGAGCTCCACTGCTATGAGCGGCTGTTCCAGGCAACAAGAAAAGTAAGAGATGAAGGGCATTGTGCACTTTTTAGGCGTAGGTTGTCAGTGAAGTTGCTACGCGTGACACTTTTTTGGTACGGGCACTCGTTTCTAGGAAACACTTTGGTAAACAACTTTGAAGTCAAAATGAAAAATTACAGCCTGAGTGCTTTTTTCGCTTTTATCCACTGTACCTTCATGACTGTACTATTCCATTTAAATGGCATAGCACTGCTGAATGCAAACAGCCTCCTTCTGCAGGCTGTCTCCACAGTTCAATTACCAGTGCTTTAACAGTGCTAATTAGCATTCCTCAGAGCTAGATCTCTTTGAGTGACAGGTAACCATGGAGAGTCACAATCCTGTAGGTGATCAGCAAGAGTCTGACTTTTCTTTTTAATTAAAAATTAGAAATGCCTTAAACAAAAATAATAATTCACTGATTTATGCTATTATCCCATGGTTGCCAAGCTGGTGAGAATAACATTAGTGTTGTAAAAATGAAACAATTTTTAAATGAATAGACTAGGGCGATAGAAAGGGGAGCAGGTTTATTATCTGTAACAAGAGAATGTACTCGTTAATGATGGTACAAAATAGTAGACACTTCTCCAGAGAGTTGGCATGGAGACCAAAAATAGGACACTTTCCTGAATGTGGGAAGGGATTGCCCCAATTTATTTTAGATTTTAATAAGATAGATAGATAAATACAAAGTCTGTTGCACAAATAGAAATTTCATAGAGATATCATTTCAGTAAAATTTAACCATGAGTTATATTGAGAGATAATATTGCATCTGGTCCAAGTGAAAGCCAAGACTGGAAATTGAATCAGCCAGATAACCAATTAGTGAAAATTTTTTTCAACGTAACTATGCCATTTCCTGCCAGCTAATGATCTAGTTCTCTTTCCACAAATGGACTCCAGCAGCAAAAAAATTCATAGTCATATTTTTGAAAACTGCAGTGGGTCCAAATCAGCAGTGTTGACCCAACCTAATGTGAATATCATTCATCAACAAATAATGACAAAATTTTTTACGCTGAGCTTGCCAGAGATGGGGGGGAAGGATATATGCATATTTGCAATTATGAAATATTTTCGAAGACCAAGTCATCTCAACTCACCAAACTCATTACTTAATCGTAGATTCTAATGACAATGATTGCATATAAGACAATAAAAGGAAACAGATAATTGACCAAAAATTATGCTAATAACAACGATCACAATTCGGGACTCTTACCATTGTTCATAGGTAAAATTACAGCTGTTAATTGTGAAGCAGCAAATACCTATTCCACAAGGTTTTTTTAAACCTTGCCCATATAGTTTCTTTTCTATATGCAAAAAAAGCACCATTAAATCAACATGATTCTCTCTGCTACGGAGGTATTTACATCTTTAAAGAGAGTCTTCATGCTAATGAAATTTAACTCCATATGGGAAGGAAGGAACTAAAGGTAATTGCATGCCTATCAAAATTTCAGACGGATTGACTATTATTTCCTTTTAAAATCAGAATGGTAACCAAAAAAGTTAATTTCTACAAATGTGGGGAGGAACGCTTTCCAACTTCCTAACAATACAAGTAAAAAAGCCCCAGATAGCTTTCCGTCTTACCAATTATATATGTATAGTAGGCACTAGTAACATACATACCCAATTGTCAGCTCATTTATTGAATATCTCAAGCTTACAAATGGGTAACAGAGTATCTATCTATAGTTGTCAAGGAAAGGCAAATAGCCAGGGCTAATAACAGTTTTACTAAAGTTTATAATACAGACAGATAAAGGAAAACAACAACAACAAAACTGAACGTGCCTCTAAGTCTAATATTAATCTTTGAGTTTTTCCATATTTACAAAAATATCAATCACTGACAGATTTTAACTCCACCAAATGCTCTGAACTTTTTATTTTGGAAAGAGAAATTTTACAAGCAGATGAATCAGGGAACTGGCTCTGTGCCGTCAAGAGACTTATGAACTACCCAGCCCTGCGAGCTCTTATCGAAAGAGGAAATCACAGCAGAGCTGGTGGCACCAAGCTGACTCCATCAGCCAACCCTGCTGACTCCCAGTAAATTCCATTTGACTCCTTGCTAGTTACACACACGAACATCTCCAAACTTTTAGGTATTGTAATCTTCTTCTTACCCTCATATTTCAAGGAAACAGTAAATCAAGATCAATAATAAAGCTATTTTGTTTCAAATTCAGTCTGCTTAAGTATCCATGTAGAATGGTTCATTCAAATAGTGTAAAATTTAGTCACCAGCATTGACAGAAAATTCTTAACAAAAGACAATTAATTGGTGAAAAATAACTCTCAGAATAAAGGCAGCCTGCTTTGGAGTCCAGGTTCTTCAGCTTGTTTTTAAAGCTGTTCTGCTTTCCTTAAGCCCTGCTGCAATGCAAGGGGAGCAAGCAAGGGGAAAGAGATGGCTTGCATAGGAATCAAGCAGGAAAATTAACCCACCACTCTGTGGAATAACTGCTCTTGTCAAGAAACGCTCTCTTATGGATCTGGTTAACTATCACCTACTTAAACAGCAAGTAAAATTAAGCAACTACAAAAATCACAAAGGCTCTTGTCAGTAAGTTCTAAATTCAAAGAGTTATCAGAAAGCGGGCAGAGTTTTGATTAGAAATAATCATCTTCTCAAACACCAAAAAACATCAGGAAAGAAAAAAAAAAAGAGAGAGAGAAGGTGAAGTGTTTAGTTCAGAGCTATTTTAATTCAAAACATAGAAAATTAAACCTTCTATAGTATTATTGTGCCGTTTAACAGTGTATATCCTGCTTGCTTCACTCACCCAAATAATCGTATCCTGGCAAGTTTAGGTTTTTGAACATTAATTATCCTACCCAGAGATGATTCATTTGCCTCAAGAACACTTTCCCTTCATGTTGGTAAACTGGTAAGACATCAAACATGTTTATATCCTACTAGTAGGCTATAATCCAGTCTTTGCAGCACCAAATCCCATTTGAAATATAAAATGAGCTCTCTGCTGACTCTGCTCAGGGGTGAAGTTCACCAACAAGGGAAGCTGAGAAATTCCCCTCAAAATGGTTATCAGAATTTCTCAGCAAGGTCTCCTGGTATGATAGCCTCTATGCCTTGCCCTGTGCCTGTGGAGCTGGAAGGGTTGCTAGCTGGAATCTCTTGGTTTCTTTTGCAAAACCTTTGACAAAGTGTCAATCGTTCTCATCCTCCCCAAAAATCAATGCCAGCAATCAGATTGCCTTCAGTAGAACTTGTACCAAGACTCAAATATGTTTCTGTTACTGATTCTGTGATTGATTCTGGTGAATATTTCAGTATTAGTATTTATAAAATTTCATAATTTTATAAAAGCTATTATTTCTCCTTTTCCCGGACAGAAACCCTCTGGCTATGAAAACCAAGAGGCTTTTTTCTGAAACCATGCTCTGTTTCTCTTCTTTCAACTCTTCCCTCAGCCACCTTAAAACCAACAATACCCTCAATCCAGTCTGGTCTTTCCATCAGTCTACTCGTAGGTAGGCATCACAGGGTAATATAAACAATATTTCCAAATTTTTCTTCAAGGTGTCCGTAACTCTTCACCAGCCTTTGATGTGTAGATAGCTCCCAAAAGCAGGAGTTTTCACAGGTGGTGCTTTAACACGCTGTCCCTGTCCCTGCTGTGATAATCTCGTCTTGCTTTTGTCATTCTTTAACATTGAAATGTTTATGATTTGATACAACCCATTTTCTGAATAACATTATTGGGAGGACTATAAATCTGCTGTTTAGACGTCCCTCTGGATGACTGAGTAATTACATAGCTGAAAATAGTTCAAGATAAGAAGCAAAACGTACTGAAAATATTGAATTATGAAAGTGAAAAAATTGCCCTGCTGAAAAACCGGGCATGACGAGAAAACCTATCCGATAGGAACTTACATGGCAAGTTCATAATTTGCCACTGAATCATGCAAGAAATAGAATTCTATAATACGAGTCTCTTGCTACGAAGCCGCCACTGGGCAGAGCCCTCACCCCCTCTGCGGGGTTGCGGGTGGCCCCGGGGGTGAGCAGGCTGCAAGCACAGCGGCCGCCGGCACGGTGGGTGCCCTGGTGCCCTGCCCCCTGCCCCCTGCCCCCTGCCCGAGCCCACGCCAGGAGGTGGGCAGCAGAGGCTGCTCCGCAACACATTAGAGTTCAAAGTATTACGAACCGGTACCTATACCCAAACCCTACAGGCTCTGCGCTGTGTCAGGGATGTCATCTTCTCCTAATCTAAATTACACCAAACCCTATTTCCATCAACTCCAGAAGAGCCATCAGGCGCATGCCGCAGCCTGAGCTCAGAAGCAGGGGTACTGCGGGTGGCGAGCAATGAACCTGCCTTGCTCCCGACTCAAACACAACCTAAGAGGTTAAAAGTCGAGTGTGGCACTGATATTTGTTTCCCTGCTATATTTTGTGTTAGGTGCATTTTTGAGTAATTTTTATAAAGACTGCAAGCTGGGACCAGATTATCGATCTGCTCTCAGGCTCCTTTGTGAATGCACACATAAGAGTAGCGTCGTTTACACACAGCTAAATTTTGTTTAAATACACAGGGCATGAGGAAAGAGAAGATGTAAGTCAGACATTCAAGAAAATAACTTTTGCATCTCTTTTTGAAAAAAGATTGTTGGAAAAGCTGCTGGCAGTTGCAGAAGCCCTGCCTAGTTTGGCTACTCCTTTCAGATTCCGTGTCAAAACGGGAAATTTCAGTGCTGTCCAACACAGCTGCTGCATCTTGACTTTCCCAGGAACAGAATAGGAATCGGAAACTAAGGAGAGCGTACTATACTTTTTCCTTTGGCAGCAAAGAGGCTGAAACACATCTGAAAGCCTAGGAAGACGAAAAAGTAGGATGCATCTTTTTGTTTCAAACAAGAACTATTTGCAAAGGAAGGAGACAGCATCGCAAGTTCACATACTGAGTTTAAAATGTATGCATGCAGGTAGCTGTGCACATGCTACAAGAATTTCAATTGCGCAGGGGCTAAATCTAACTTTCAGTGATGTTAAAAAGCTGTTTGCTACTTATTTCAGCAGGCCATATGTGATTTTATATTCAGCAGAATGGGACAGAACGTATTTCAGCTACAACACACTGAGTATCTTAAAATGAAAGGATGCATTGTTTTGTTCTAACGAAAGAGAAAAAGTTGATGAGTGAATAAGAGCATGATCTAAAGCCTATTGAAATCAATGGAAAAAATTCTCATTGACTTCTCCAGGCTTTGGATCAAGCCTCAAAAGAGCAGCTATTTCTCTCTGATACAGCAAGGAATCAATTCCCTCTCCCAGCGGTACTCTAAATAATTCAATATTTTGTCTCAGATCATTTCCTAAGAAAAATGATGAGGATGTTGTTTAAGTGGGCGATACCCTGAAGTGACAGAGTTTACAATGCATCCAGCCATGTAAAATCTCCTCTGTGTTGTAGGCCCACACAAAGAGAGGGCAGAGGCAAAGCACCCCTCAGACACCAAGGGGTGCCTACCCGCGCACCGGCTGCGAGACAGCACACAGTCACGCTTCTCCTCTCACGGGCCAGAAAGAGCTGTATGAATTTTGCTAAATCTTGAGGCGTGCCTGCACTATGACATTTCTTTAAAGAAGCAAAATTATTTTTTCTTTGCAGCAAAATCACGGTCTATTCGTACAATTTGTTTTGATGCACACAGAAGGGCAGAAATTGCGCTGCTGACTGTGTTATTATTTACCGACAGAAACAACACTCTCACCATTCTCCAATCCTTTTGCTTTATAGAACAAAAAAACGCAACATGGAAATGAGACCTTCTTTTTGAGCTCTTTTGTTCCACATGAAAAATGAATCAGTAAAAAGAAAACTAGCATTAAATTGAGGAACATTGCCCCAAACTACAAGTAAAATCTTACTAGCTTTTACCCTCCTGCCATTATCGGGTGGCCTTCTGCACGCTAATCCCTTTCTCCTGTAAATTGGAGAAGGCTGCTACAAGTTGTTTACAGACAGTTTGAACAGAAGCTGCAGCATCCGCGCAGTCTCCCACGCGTGGAGGCTGACAGGAGCAAGCCCCACTTGCAGTCACACTTTCTTTTGTCTTTCGACCAGCGGCAGAGCAGCACTGGGTGGTTTTCTTCCCATTTGCACAGAAGTACAGCGATTTGTAATAAGCCATTTTAAGGGTGGGAAGAAGAAAAAAAAAAAAATTCCACTTCTCCACTCCCACCAGGCAGCTACCTAGCAACAGTTGACAAATGCACAGGATGAAATTGGTACTGAGCTACGGCTCACACGATTATCCCCCTTCCCTAGCACTTCTGATTGAGTTACACCTGCGGGGAGCACCTCACCAGCAGCACCTCTGATGAGTGCGGACAGGGCAGCTCTGGCACACTCGCTCTCTTCCATTGCCAACACAAAGCACAGCCACAGTCCGGTCTTTCATCATCATCTATGGAGAAATACTAATCAGCTTCTGTCCAAGCACGCTCCTGTTTTCCTCCCAGCCTCCTTGCTGTACGCATTTATGTGTACTCGCACACTCACTCATTGTGCATTTCAACTGAGCAACTATCACCTGCTCCCAGGCCCAGGTGTTACCTGAGGTGCACCATGGTGCCAGTCCCAAAAGCTGGCCACAACTCCTATGCAATGCCTGGAAATCCTCACACAAGGAAACCTGCCACTGAGTCCCACTCCCACTGCCAGCTCTTCCCAAGACCAGGAAAAACCATGGGCCCTTCTCCATGCTCAGGGCTGCTCAGGGATGTTTTCTGGAGCTCAGGTGGGTATTTCTGCCAACGCCCACCCAGCTGCTCAGCCAGGCCAGCTGGCTGCTGCTCACCACTGGCACGGCTGGGACAGCTGCAGGGCACAGCTGACTGCCCAAGAAAACTTGTGAAATCCTTACAGGTGGCACAAAATACACCTGCTGTCCTCTCAGACACCAGGAAGCATATGATCTTGGCAAGGCCAGAGATGGGGATCCTCAGCATCCTCTCTCTGACATTTGCCAAACACTGCCATGCACAACCTGACTTCCCCTCCCCCCCCCCGCCCCACCGAGTTAAAGTACTTCTGCTCTAGTGTTTGAGAAGTTTATATTTGCTAAATTGAGCTGTTAAAGACACTCAGAATATTTCTGACATGTCCTTCAACTCTGTCAGAAAGTGCTCTTTTGGTTTCTTCATGGTATCAGGACATCTAAGAAAGATGAATTTCAAAGACATGATAATAAACAGATAACTAGAAATAAACACTGTCCAAACTTTTAGTCAGAAAAAATATATATATCTGTGGATGGATTAATATATTCCAGCAATTTCAATTGTTGCTTTTATATTATGGTCAACCAATCTGCCTACTTTTCTGGGAGAGATTTTTAAAAATGCAGCAATACACCATTAGTATTATATCTTTTGGTTTAAACAGCTTTCCTAAACCTTCCAACTCAGATTCCTTCTCCCAAACCAATTTTTCTTTAAGCAATGCTACAATAGCAAGGGGGATTTGGCAAAATACCATATTTAGGACTCACTGAAGAAAAACCATGAACCATCTCTTCGATTTGCTGCGTATGCCTACAAAGATGAGTTAATATCAACCTCATGCAGCCATTTGAATTGCCGTAACAATGCTTTGTGAGCAAACTAAGACTGAAAGCAGCAATTTTAATTCCTTGCTTTATTTAGCTTTTTAAGTTGGTTTTAAAAAAGGAGCAAAAACTTCTTTTTGCTTGGTGGTTTGGTTTTTTTTTTACATGAGCAACAGAGGAAAATACACATTAGTTAGAAGCTTTCTTCTAGCACTATTTAATCTATTTTATATATGAAGCATTTCACCTTCTTGCATGCAAATTTAGGCACTACACACAGATGATACGTGCTTCTTCCCCCCCACCCCCCACCACATACGAGCGCCAAACTCAGTATTCACCCCCTTTCATTCTGCATTAAGACTCCACAGCTCAACTGCCTCACCGAAAAACCACAATACATTTCTGTGTGCACCACAACAGCCTTGCCAGTAAGACACAGAGTAATGACTACGTGTACCTTCGCCCTCAGCCTCCAACCATTTTAAAGAACAGGACTGTCACAGTCCCACGAGTAAAGGGGAAAGACAACACAAGAATTTAATAGTTATACATATCTAACCACAGAAGAAATTAGCTGCTAAAATACCACTTCCTTTTCTAACAAGTGATTTTATACAGCAATGAATAAAGTAAATTTGAGAGCTGCTATTTATTACAAGGAAATTAAAAATGCTCAGAGCACGCAGAAAGCAAATTTATTGGGGAAGATATTGCATCCAGTTCTCAAATGTATTAACCCCTGACTGAGACAGGGGAGAAATGCTCGGTTTTTTCTTTAACCAACCCTGGTTTTGTGTTATTAAACACTCCCCTCGCTGTTGATAAAAACCAGTGGTGCAGGAGACCCCACACTAGCTGTCTTGCTGCTTTTCCACTCCAAGCGTGGCTCTGCCTTTGGGAGGCTCCCAGCCGGATCCCACACTGTCACGAGCATGTGTACACCCACCTTGCCTTGAGACACACAAAACCGCATTGCAGCCCCTTTGATTCTGTACTTTCTGTCCCTGCCTAGATAACTTTTCAGAAGCTGACAGAGCCTTTACAATTTAATTGGTGTTGACACCTTTTGAAGCAATGCCTTGAGGCGCCAAGGGTCATTGTCTACTTTATCCTGCTTTTCTGTGGCTGCCTCCGTTTGGCTACCTTGCAGCCTGTGGTGCTGTGGTGGCCCCTGCACTCTTCATTCATGTTTGTACTTGTACTGGGTCCCGTTACAAGGACCCTTGTTAAACGCCCAGCAGGCAGCACTGAATAGAGATTTTGACTATCTGGAATTTGAAGGCCTCTAGCAATAACAGAGAAAGCCCTGTAAACACAAAAGTATCCCAGTAGCAGTGGGGCGTTAACGTAATCACACATTTATGCCACAGGACCTCAGGACCAAGCGCCTTAATGTCGATTCACCGGCTATTAAGCCTTAGTAATTGGGTGGTTTCCCGTGACTTTTCTTTCTTGGGATTCACCAACTATCATTTTCCATATGTCCCTTTTTCCCAGAGTGGCTGTACACCCTCATGCATTCAATAAGCCAGGCAGATGGTACCACGTATCAGGCTCTGAGCAGCCAAAGCCAATTCAAAACAAGTTAAAAGGTTTGGCGTGGCATTCCCAAAGCTGCCCAGGAAACCTGGATCCAAGTATCACAGAAGTCCCATGGCCTCGTGATAGCAAACACATCTCTCCAGGTTCAACCCTGTGATGTCCACAGGCAGTGAGACCCTTACAGGCAGTCACATCCCCAAAGCAGCACTGACACAGAAGACAGAGGGAGAGAGACTCTACCAGTGCTTTGAGAACAGTCTTTCACTTCACAAACAACTTTTAATATGCATTTCTGTGACTTTTTCCAGGTTTAAATAATTACAGCTCTCAAATTTCTCAGTGAAAACGCAAAGGACTCGCTCACTTTATTTGGTCTTAAGCATCAGTCAGCTTGGGGCCACGTCTTAGTAAAACTCAGCCTCAAACACTGTATTAAGACAGTGAATGAATAAAAGCACAGCCAACCTAAAACGGAAAATAAAATTTCAGTTATGTAAATTCAGGATATTAAAGTGTGGCCAGAATGACCTCAGTGGCAATTTTCTATTTGAAAAATTCCCTCCCCCTCCAAAAAGCAATCTTGCTAGTCAAACCTGATGGCTGGGCTTTGCATTTTCCAGCCCTCTCTTTGCCACACTTCAGAGTCTGCTTTTCCACAGTCATTCCGAACTCCAGCAGTTCACCTACAAGGCTCTGACAAATGAAACTTGCAGTTCCAATATGATGCTACCAACTGCTCCCACTTTCAGTATCACTTGGTCCTTCGCCATCCAAGGGATGCTAATCCCTGTGTCCGTGACCCCACCCTCGCTTCTACTGCAGCAAAAAGCAAGTAGAACCGGGCCCTTACGCATGCCTGCACCCCACGGAAACTGGGATTTGACTCCAGATCTTTACTCCTCGTTGCCCCTCTGCCCTGCAGTCATGCCTGCAAGCCTCTCACTGAGAGACAGCCACAGCCGCCGTCCTTCCCTCTGTCCCCAGCCTGCCCGAAAACTGGCTGTGCCTCTGGGCACTTTATTTGAACCAGTGCCATACCCTATAGATTTCCATCACCTCAATTAGCATGCAACCATACGAGTTACCGAGACTCAGAATAAAAACAACTCTGCACACTGACAAAGCTGCATTCAACTGGGATGAAGGACTCATCTTTCTTATGCTCTATGAAATCCTTTTGCGTCTTTCCACATGCTTCTCTGGCATGGCACATGTGGCTTTCTGGAAGTACATCAAAGTCCAAGAAACAGGGCAAAAAGCCCTCTGTAGGCACAGTGGAAGAAAGGGGCGGTTCTGGAGAGGCCAGGCTGGCCTGGTTATGAACAGACATGACAGAGTTTCACAGAAACCACCCCTGATGACAGGTGTGCTGTTTCAATGAGCTAAGCTTCCAGCTTCCAGCTGCGACATGCTTCACACGGGCCTGCTGGCTCAGCCAGGAGAGGCTTCCCTTCAGCTGACAGGGGAAAACACCATCTGCAGAGCACAAATGTCCCACAAACAGCATTAGCGGTGACAATTTGCTGTAAGACTTCGGAAGAAAGCCTCTGGATGAGAGTTGATTACGTGCCCCTAGGTGTCTGCTTCCTCGAAGACTAAAGTTAATCAAAAGGTCATGACAGCTGAGCTAAGGACACACATTGGGGCAAAACCTTGCTTTTCTTCTAGTTTCATCACCTCATACAGAGTCTGCGGGGGGGGTGGGGTGGCAGCCATAAATAAAAAGTAAAGAAGCTCCTCTAGACTGACCACTCTCTATCGTGTAAGTTCAGCTCAAGTTGTTCCTTGCAATGATTAAACTAAAAATACAGCTTTTTTCTCATGGAGGCAATGGCTTTACAGAGACCACTGCAAGGTACAGGGTATTATACATGTACATGAAGAACAACCATATCTGGTCAGATGAGAGGCTGACCCCTCTTTTTCTCAAAGTGGCCTTTGTGCCCTTTCATTTAAGAGCCTTTGGTGAAGCTTTCTTCCATCACTGTGCCCAGCCTCTCTCAGATTCCCTGCAAACTTTTGCTATCCGCCACTAGATACCCACCCATTCCCGAATCACGATGCTCATTTAGAATATCTGCTGTTTTCCTAATGAATCACACAAAACAGCACAAAGTAGTGGAACTGTTCCCACAGCTGGAACAGGTTTCTCCCCTTGTACGCTGGTCTTATTACAAAAGGCTATGGAGAAAACATTAGTTCCGTTTCTGAAATGTTCGATATCTTCTTTATGGTTTTTGGTTTTGTTTTTTTAATTCTCCCTGTATTCTCCCCAAGATGGGAGGAGCATACCACATATCCAAGGACTTCTATGCACAGGATCTGCTGAGCCAAAAGCAGCCCTGTGTCTCCCCTCCCTCTGATACATGTTACGTGGGAATGCTCTCTCATACACCTTTCATACCCTGAACACAGGCAAGCAAGAAAGGATCTCCCTGCTCTTTCTAACAGCTAGTGAGGACAGATTATATTTAGGTACAGCCTATGTCCAGCAAGATGCAAAGGCTTCCCCAACATCTGCTACAGGCCTGTATCCCTGGGGCCAAATAGTCATGCTGATTACAATGCGCTCCAAAACCTGCTCATTTTAGGGAGAAAAGGAATAAAAAAGCCATGCTAAGTATTTCTTTAAATTTACAAAGTGACTTTGCTCTTCTTTGGGTTGGATCTATATCTGTTCCAGGTGTCTTCCAGGAATTTACCTCTGCTTTACAGCACACTGAAGATGAAACTGTCCATCTGACTCTAGTTATCAAAAAAAAAAAAAAAAGCAATACTGATCCTACAGGGCGTCAGAGAGAGGGTTACAAATAAGGGAAGGAGCCGCTCCAGCTGACTGGACACACTTCAAAATCCTTTCCTTTCTGCATCCCGCATTTGCTCTTTATTAAAGCAGAAAATAATAATGCAGTGTTTACTTAGCGCGCAGGTAGCTGTAAAATTTAATTAATCACTGTAGCTTAGCTTGCTGAGATTTTTAAATGAAAAGCCCCATAAAAATGTAATGTTTCCAATAAAGAAAACCTCTCAAAATTGCCTAGCTTCCTGCTTTTGTATCGTACCGTATGGCACCAGTGGCTGGACGCTGCCTACGGTCCTGATTCAGCAAGTTACTTGGAAGCACATACCTAAGCCAACGGACACCAAAACGGTAGCGGGTTTGCGTGGCAAGGTTTTGGTAGCAGGGGGGCTACTGTAAGAAGATGCCAGAAGCTTCTCCCATGTCCAGTGGAGCCAACACCAGCCAGCTCCAAGATGGACCCACTGCTGGCCAAAGCCCAGTCCATCAGCGATGGTGGTAGCCCCTCTGGGACAACGTATTTAAGAAGGGGGAAAGAAAAAAATCTGCACCAGTGGAAGAGAGGAGTGAGACTATGTGAGAGCAGCAACCCTGCAGACACCCAGGCCAAGGCAGGAGGAGGCAGGAGGGGCTCCAGGTGCTGGAGCAGAAACTCCCCGGCAGCCCGTGGGGAAGCCCACGGCGGGGCAGGCTGTGTCCCCAGCCCATGGGGGTTAATGTGGAGCAGATCCCCACCTGCAGCCCATGGGAGACCCCACACCAGAGCAGGGGGATGCCCGAAGGAGGCTGTGACCCGTGGGCAGCACATACTGGAGCAGGCTCCTGCCAGGACCTGTAGCCCCATGGAGAGAGGAGCCCAGGCTGGAGCAGGTTTGCTGGCAGGACCTGTGACCCCATGGGGGACCCACACTGGAGCAGTCTGGTCCTGAAGGGCTGCACCCCGTGGGGGGGACCCACGCTGGAGCAGGGTGTGAGGAACTGCAGCCCGTGGGAAGGACTCACCTTGGAGAAGTCCAGGAGAGCTGTCTCCCGTGGGAGGGACCCCACGCTGGGGCAGGGGAGGAGTGTGAGGAGCCTCCCCTGCGGAGGAAGGAGCGGCAGGGACAATGTCTGATGAACTGACCGCGGTCTCATTCCCCGTTCCCCTATGCTGCTTGCAGGAAGAAGGTAGAGAAATCAGGAATTAAGTTAAGCCTGAGAACAAGAAGGGAGGGGTGTGGCAAAGGTGTTTTCCTGATTTGAATGGTAACAAATTTAACTAATTTCCCCAAGTCGAGTCTATTTTGCCCATGACTGTAATTGCTGAGTGATCTCCCTGTCCTCAACACAACCCATAAGCCTTTTGTTATATTCTCTCCCCTGTCCGGTTGAGAAGGGGAGTGATAGAGCAACCGCTCTCAGCCAGGATCAAACCACCACAAAAGTATACATTGATACAGTTGACTTGGGATGCACTTAAATTGGTGCCCTATAGACTGTTTGCTTTCACATTTCCCATCCCCCTCTGAGAGAGTCCAAATTATCAACGGAGCCTTCCTTTCTCTCTTGCAGGTTTCCAAATGCAGCTCTACTCAAGAGTCAAAGTGTGATCCCCTATTTAATAGTACCTTATTTCATTAATATCCTCACAGGTGTGAATGAGTGGGCTTACTGCTCGGTACGTTATTGTGAACAATAACTACAGGATTGCTGATCTAGAAAACGCAAGATTTCCACACACACACCCCAAACAGCACTTGCCTGGGATTTGCCCCAAGGTGTAACACACGAATGCACACAGTGGTACAAAAGATGAATGCTGTATCTCAATTGTTTCTTTTGTCTTCTGGGTAATTCAGTTTCATCATATGAATATATACTGTTACAAGCTGATAATCCCCACAGATCTCCTTTCTTCTAAATCAGATATGCTAGAAGAGAGCAAACACTCTTATTTTGCCCTAATTTACAGTCTCAAATAAAGATTAGGACACAGGGATGGGAAGAGCACAGAACCTTTCTCCCCCCTACAGATACAATTTTCACTGTTCCAATCTCAACAAAAAACCCTAGCGGGTTAATTTTTCCGTTACAGGGAAACGCAGAAAAGGAAGAGGGCCCTCAGTGAGGTACAATAACATGCACAGGTTTTCTTGGATCAATTGCCTGCATTGACACCATATCCTTCAGCTCACAGTCTGTGATGAATGGTACCCAGTAGCACCGGAGAGAGCAGCAGCAGCCAGGCAGCATGGGTGACTGCGTGCCCTCCTAACTGGCTGATGAATCAGGAAACTCAAGAGAGACGCGGAGTGTGGGAGCTGGAGTGGTAAATGTTTTCATCTTTCTCTTTTATGATCTTCCCTTCTCCCTTTATATAGGACATTTTAAAGATTGAGCTTTGTTACAAACTATTAGCCCAAGGCGGTGGGTTAGGGACGTGAGATTTCACGGAAAGACGGAGTACAAGAAAGTGTGAACAACTGGAACTACAAGTGATATTAGTGGTTTGTTGTTGAAGGAATTTCTGTTTGGATTGTAGTTCAGACAGTTGCCTTGATGTACTGGAATGAAAATCAGCACCCAATGTGCCTAGAGACAAACCACAGAACTGTCAAAAACCACTCTCCTTTTTATCTCCCAGAATCTTGAATTCAAAATGAAAAATCCCCGTTCACCCGCAGCACAACAAAAACTACAGTTCAGCAATCACAGTGCTGTGCGGTACCGCACTACAGAAAACCAGACAAGCAACTCCCCCCCAAAAAGCACCAAAGCAGACACGGGTGTATCCAATTGCCCAGATATACTCCGACACACTCCATGATGCTGTAGAGCCTAACTTTAAGCAATCCCATCTCTGGTAATGACCAAGAGCCAGGGAAGCAACCATTCCGATTGACCAGCTGTCAATCTAGGGCAATTCTACTGAATTCAACTTTTATTCTGTATTTTCTTCCACACAGTAGAGAAGAATACAGTATTCACTAAGTATACTGTGACCCCTATGTGAGCAATGTTTTCCTCAGTGTGATCAGTTTGTTCACCTGTGTTGCAGCTTCAGCTCAGCCTGGTGGTGTAAGCCCTGTGTACACTGGGACCCACGGATCCACACCGGCAGAGGGTCCAGGCCAGTGCTTGCACACCACTACAGGCTGGCAGCGACATCACGCTTGTCACGTACTTAAAACGCTCAGCTTCAGCAGAGCTTGTGCATGAAGTTGTGCAATGACTTCCCAGAAAACAACAAAAAAAACCCCACACAGACACGCAGGTGCTCATTTAAATGGCGGTAGGCAGCCTACAAGTGCCAAGAATTTCTCTGGTCTCTTAATCATCTACAGCTCTTAACGACCAAGATGAGAAAGCTGGAGCAATGAAAGCGATGTCTTTCCCAGCACCATTGGGCTGGCAACATGAGAGGCTCCTAAAAAACACATACACAAAAATCCATGTGGCCAGTCTGTAGAGGGAAAGGGATATGTGGGGACATCCCAGAAACACTTGATTTCTCTGATGGCATGGCAACCTCATTCCAGTGTTTCAATTTAAATGCAGATCAGCAGTGATGCAATGCTATGAGGTCCTGCATGGTATTTGCTGGGGTTACTGCCAACACGTCACGGTGGGAAGCACTGCACAACCGAGTTAATTCCATGGGCACGCAGAACTGCACTAGATAGCCGAGCAGTCTTGCAGGAGCTCTGCAACTGACCAAAATTAAAAATACTTTATACAGATTGTTAAAATAGCCCTTTTTGTTTCTTTAATTGTGAGACAACTAGTCATGAGACTTCCTTCCTGTCAAATCAATGGTTTGTTTTCCACTTGGAGGTAAACCAAACTGCCTACTGGGAGAGCCCTGCAATGGAAATGGCTGAGGAACGGAATTCTCAGTTGTGAGGAACTGAGGGCTTTAACTGAAGGGAAACATTGTTTTCCTTATTAAATTCATCAGTTTACAAAATACGAGATCATAGAAGGGGAGTTCCCCTTGTTAAATATTTACCATTAAATCTCTGCAGGGACTCCTACTGTGGAGTCAGGAATTAAAGAACAAGAGAATTAAAGTCAGTTATTTCCTGCACTGTGGTATACACAGTGCCTGCAGGACAGGACAAAAACCTTCACCCTGAGGGGAGCGTCACAGATGGAACTGTCTTCTCCCTCCGAGTACACCTTTGATGGGTGTAGGTTTCTCTTCTCTTTTGCTCTCCTTCATTAATTTTATTAAATTACTTCATAGGAAAACTTAAGATATTTGGACAAAGTTTTTAACAATAGGAAGCTGAATGTTCACATTTACATGCATGGCTTGATTTTCAAAAGCATAGGCTTTTGATAGGAAAATCAAAAGTTAATGGGTTTACAAACCCAGCTTAACTTCTATCAAGGCTATTTCTGCAGTGCTTTTTAGTTCGTTTTTAGAATATTATGTAGAACAATTCCATAATTTGTCTGCCCTTGCCTTCATGGGAGAGGGAAATTTAGAGTTAACCAGGCAAAAGTGATTTCCAGATCCTTCAAGCAGATGGAATGGAACATGCATGCTCTACCAAAAAGAGAAAACCAAGCTAAACTGAAAAACCCACAAATGAAAACACAAAGAAAACCACCATTTTCTCACTTTGGTAGAAAAACATTTGAAAACTTGTAACAGTAAATCCTCACACAAACAGGAGGGTTGTTGGAAACTTAGGAGATATTGCATGATGGACACTTGAGTAAGGGAGTGCCAAATTACAGGTAATCTGACCTGCACAATCAACAAAAATCATGTAGGTGATTCACCACGTGCATGAGTATTAATGAAATCTCTTTCTATTCTACCTCAACAAGAAAAAACAACAATAAGAAGTCTTTCTTGGCCTACCACACCCATTAGAACATTCTCCCATCATCTTCATAATGCTCAAAGCGAAGAACCCAACAGCCAACTGTGTTCATCCAGGGCACCAGCAACAAGAAAAAGGAACCGAGATGTTGGTGAAGACTAGGATGACTACAAAATCCAGCAGCTTGGCCTGACAAATTGCACATCAGGCTGTGTTCAACAAGCCAATATTCTGACTGCTGTGGGCCACCCTAAGCAAATGTCCCACGTTGTTGATTTCTACAGGAAAATAATGGAAAGAAGGAAGAATTGTCTGAGGAGGCCGACACAGGAACCCAGCAAAAGAGTGACAAATGTTTTGGTTACAGTCACAGGTTGCTCTGGTAACCATGGGAGATTCCAGGAATGCTTTCAATCAGCTCTTGCACATAACAAAGCCTCAACTTGTCTGGAATATGTTTAGGTTTCATATAGTTCAGGCACACCTCATTTGTAAATAGTCTGTGTCACTTTTAATAGAAATACTTGTTCTCAAAGCAAGTCCAAGTAAGGCTGTCCAAATGACTTCAGTCAGGAAAATCAAACCTTTCCATAAGTCCAGTCAATGGTGAATGTCTGCAGCCTTTGGCCTTCAAAGTCTGGTCCCAAAAGCAAGTTCCCGGCACTGCAGCGCTACAACACTGGAAGCAGTTGTCAATGACCGAATCCTGAACTATTCCGACAGCCGCAACATATTGTACATAACGTGAACATAAAATCAGTACAGGACTTGGCCCATCTCCACTAACCTCACTTTGGCCTGGTGGCATGCTATCTACTGACTCAATACAGGAACCAGGTACAGTCTGCTTCTCCATAACTCACAAGAAGGCACCGGTGGGAGGGAAGAGGGGAAAACATTCTCACTGAACTTGTAGATCTCTCCATTACTGTGGCACAAAACCTGGGAAGATTAGGGTCAAAACATAGCATCGAATGAATACCATTTTTGGCCTTCAACCTCAGCCAGGCGAGGACCGCCTTTTCACCTCCAGCTCTCTACAATTTCAGGCCAGAGCAGCCTGTTGTTGCCACTTGAGCGGTGCTAAATGGAGTGCACAGAAATTAATATTGAGCAGAGCCCATACGCGGAACAGCCGCTTGTCCTTGTGGCAGAGACCCAATATGCTGTGGATGTGGAAAATGTAATACTGGCACCACTAAAGAGCCTCAAAGATTCATTCTTCCAAAGCAAGGATGAGGCACACCGGAAAACAAGTACTCACTATACTTATTTTGACAAGCAAAAGATAGCAGGCACGGCCCTGTCAGTCCTGAATCCTTTTGAAGCACCTGGAGCTTCATTTTTTTTGCTACGTCTCAGTAAAGTCAAACTTCCAGAATCAACCCCTAAATTTGCATGGCAATGAAACAGGAGAAAAAAAGACTTATGTTCATCAATATAACTTAGGAAAAGTAAGACTATATTATAAAGAATCAATCACTGTTGAAAGTAAAACAGAAGGGCTAAATAAAAGGACTCCCACCTGCTTTTAATTTGAACCCACAACACAAGGGAGAAGTTAAAACTCAAATAGGTACATACTTTCCTTTGAAAGGCTAGGTCTGTGCCTGAACAAAAGAAAGAGGCTTTTCACTTACCTCCTGTGGTATCAAAGAGCCCATTAAAAACCAATAAAATATTATGAAGCTTTTTCCCTTTGTGAAAAAGTGCAATTAATATCCTTCAGCAGATGATTATTGATTTTTATAAAGCAATTTACAGGCTTCTAAAGTCACGATTATTCAACCCTCTGAGTGCCAGAAAGGAAGAGTTTTCAGAAGTAGGAATCGTATTCTTATTTCCACATCAGCACGGCCAGAATTTACAGACTTCTGATATTTTTTTTTATTATTTATTTATTTTTTTTGCCCCCAGGATATTTTTGTTGTTGTTGCTGTTGCAGTGCTCCAGCACAGGATTAACCCTTTTATTCCCTCCCACCTGAGACTGATTTTTTTCATGACCTGTTCTTGAAGTATATCGCCTGTCAGATATTTATCCACTACTCACGGCTGGCGGGTTGGATGCTCAGCAGAGTAGACTTCATGTCAGAAAATCAGCAGCTGCTCATATATCACACTGGTCATTAGCAGAGGATCATTCTGGACCTTTGCCCACAGCACCTTGCTATGGCAAGAGAAAGGCTATAAAACCCTAGGCCCTGTCAGCTGTTGTCATTTAGGTGAGAATTTATCAGGTCTCAGAGTGCCCTCTGACTGGATTATTATGAATAATGAATGAAGCTTTATGCCACACTGAGGCATTAATAAGACTGGGATGACTGGGAGAAATTCAGTACAACATCATAGCAGTAACTTTCTGCGAGCAAGTACACAGCTGGTGGGCTCGCTGGATTTAGCTTATGTTAGATACTGCGACAGAAATGAGGAGCTCATTTAATTATTAAGCAAGTAGCAAGATGCTTTTGGTTTAGCCTATGGGTAGTATTACTGCCCTACTCGGGGACAGCTTGCAACAAAAGGCTTTCTACCCTCCAACCAAATTCATTTTCTGCTCTTAAGAAGCTGCATCAGTGAATCCTCCCCCCCCAAAAAAACCAGTGAATGTTAATCCTCATATTTACTTTTAATCCAATGTAAAAGAAAGGATATATAAGAGCAAGCAGTTCACAATAATTCCTAACACAGAAGTTGTCTAACCTGTTGGTGATACTCTGGGGATATTAGTCAGGATTACTGATTTTCTTCCTTATTCTTCCTTAGTTCATTCAATATGTATCCCTATGGCACACAAATGAGAAACAGAGAAGGAAGGAGACAAAAAGGCAGCCACTCACTGAACTGGGGGCAGGCGGGGGGAAGCAGCAACAGCAACAAAAAAAAGCAGATGCACAGCAGAGGCTATTGGCAATAATCAACCTCCTGGTGCGGCAGTTCCAGCTGCACTCCAGAGGACTGAGCCCACAGAGCCAACAAGCACTTGAGGCTGTCATTTGTCTTGGTACCAGCTTCACTAGGAAAATTATTTTATAGGGCTGGACACACTTTTACAGACTCTTTAATATCTGAGGTGTGTAATATCATTAAAACCCTAGGCTCTTGCCATCTCATATTACCATGTCCTCAGCCAAAACAAGAACTGCATGGTCTCTTTCAAATAAACATGTTCTCCCTAAACTATTTTTTTGTTATTTCCCCCTTTAATTTGGCATGCAGTCCCCAGCAAATCCTTGCCAGTATTAGGCCAGATCCTAGTTCTTCCAAATGGCCCTAAATAAGGAGCAGCGAAGCAGGACGCAGCCTGAAGAGCACCAACTGTAGGCACCACGCCTCAGAAACACAACTCTCTTTCTCGGATAGAAACATATAATTCACAAAGAATATTTCAACTTATTACTCATGCATAGGCAGGCAGCACTAGGGCTTGCCCTAACTCACACATCAACCTCTCAATTGCTTTTACAGCAGAGCCACCGACGCACAGCCAAACTATGAACTGAAAGAAACTTTATCTTTTAAAAAGGGAATATGCCTTTTTGGCAGGGGCTGGACATCAGAAACAGCCATTTGAAAAGGTTCCATTTTCAGCTTACTCATACAGTCAAAAGTGGAAAACAGACTGAAGGCAAAATACTTCTCTGCTGGGCAGCCTTCGGGAACCAGTCCCCGGGACCAGGGACCAGCCTGGGCACACACTCACGGTGCGACCAGAATTTTACAAGCAATCACGTCAGAGAGGTTTAAGAAACTTCTCTCTAAAATATTAATCAAATTATCAACTAGGATACAATATTAATGGTACAAATTTTTAAATACAGTCATAATGTAGCAGCCCTCAAAACAAATATTAGGTGAATTAAAAGATCCTGACTTGTCCCAACTCAGTTTCTGCTTTTTGGTCCTAACTGCTTGGACCTGACCCTCAGGTCAGGTCAGGTCAGGCTTTTTCCAGTACAATATTCAAGATCTTTGATTATGTAAGAAAAACCTGACCAGGAAAAAAGAGAACTATAACTCCCCCAAACTTTCTTGAACAATATATAAGAAGAGTTTCTAGAACAGCAAATTTCATTGTAACAGGGGAAGCCAGTACAATCTATGATTTGCAGTTACAATAACGGCCCTTTTCCCACACTTTTTCTACTTTTTGAGAAAAGGAAATTATGAACATGATGATAATCCTTTCAATTCTTTAGTATCGAAAAATAACATTAAACGTTTCATTTTCATTATTTTAGTGCTACAGACCTCTAATTAAATCAAAACTTAGTGCAATCTGGAACTCCAAAACCACACTGTGCAACTCCTACTAAAACAGAAAGATTCCTATAGATTTTTCCTTGCACTGGATTTAGAATATTATTCATTAGTATCACTCACTGTATATTTTGTGGATAATAATATCTTCATATCTTTACTGCTTTGATCTAGAATGCCTCATATTTGCATCCTGCCACTTTTGTTATGTATCGGGAATTTAAAGATGACAGTGTAGTCATGTATGGTTTTTTAACTTGCGGATCTTTTCATATATCAGTCTTTCTCACAATGAATTAAGAATGTAAATAATCTATGCTTGATTTCACATTGGTGAAACAAGCTTTGAAAAGCTGTTTAAAAAGCTATGAAACAAAACTGAGTTTTCGTTCTTTTATTTAATAATCTTTATTAATTTAGATTGTTCTCATGACAGTAAGAAATTTTGTATGTTCACAGCATTTCTCCTCTAAGAACCGCCTCTTGTGCTAAAACCAGACACCGACCTATTTTGGATGAACAGCAGTACCAGTGGGAGTAAAAAACAGAGTCCATAATTAATTGAAGCACAGTGGCTACAGGCTTGGGAGTTTGGTTTGGGTTTGGTTGGGGGGGGCGGGGTTTAAGGGGTCTATGGGAATCTGGGTGACAACAGGAACTGGGTGTTCACCTCACTGGAGTTTTCTCCGTGCCACATAACTCCGCTGAGGCTAAGTCTTCTTTGTAATGCTGATGGTTGGTAACATCTTGTTTCAGTAGATGTCTACTGAGGGTTTTCCCCCATTCCCCATTACTGCCTTCTCTGATGGAGCTTCCCCACCCCATGGGAGGGGTGCCCAAGTACCACAGGGCTGCAGAGGGGCTTGGTTGTACATCTACATCATGATGTTCTGTACACATAACATGAGAACTAACACAGTATGCCTGTGCCTCCTTCTGCCTCCCTTGGCTCACAATCCATCCTGCTTTCCTAACATTTAATTTGTACTCTACAACAAATTACACACACACAATTATTTCCACTGCAATTTTAGAGGGCAAGCCAGCAAAAGCCCTGGGCACTAACACTGCCTGCCCAGCGCAAGGATTGCTTTGCAGTGGCAGATGCAGAAGCCTGCTTTGCCACGGATGGGGCATGGGCTATCACACCCTGCTTTTCTGAGCTTGTTAAAAAAGAAAAGTGGCACTTTGCATACCAAGCATTTGCTTAAAGCGTATCTATAAATGAGGTTACATATCCTTGAAAGACATTGTCCTTTAAGCGGTGGTACAGGGCTACGAGAAACCCACCCAGTCCTGGCAGTGTGAATCCTCCCCACGTCATAAGCAATCCAGCCAGAGGCACACGCGTCTGTAAAACTGGCAAGAAGTTAATTTTGGTTTCTTCTGTGGTTTTTAAATAACCATTTGATATTTCAGATGTCTTGTTACAAAGTAACATTTCCAGCAACACCTAAAATGTGAGAAATCAATGAAACACAAATACGCTTTCTTTTGTTTCCTTTTTTTTATTTTAAAGTCACTGCACTGTGGTAGGTGAGGGTTTACCCATGTGGTTACTACTCAGCAATGGTAATGTTTCAAGCTGTTCTCATGTTTAACAAATAATTACCATAATTCACTGGAAAATGATATTCAGAGGCAAACCTGCTCTGGGGGTCTCAATGTCCAGGACTCACACAAAGCAGAGTGATTCTTGAGGAACGAAGGGAAGAAAATCTGTAATTTGTGAATAATGGCTAAAAATACAGCTTTGGAGGCACTGGAATGATTTGTTACTGAAAGTACCTAAACACCTACGTAAAAGTTAAAGTTGCCGCCTCTGCACAATGCTGAATTTTCACACGGGAACTCTCACCTATATTCTGGTGTGCCATTACAATGGAGCCGATACCTCTGAAAAAAAACCTCTCAACAGAAACCCCCTAGATTAGAGTTCATGCTCACAGAACAGGCATGTCATACCAACACATTAGGACCCCTCTCATTTATTTGAGCCACCCAAGACTTCAGGGTGTGCCTGTGAGCGCCAGGGACAGCAGATATGGCCAGACATCCACCACCCCTTTGGAAGAAAGTATCCACTAGTGAAATTGTGACAGATTCAGGAAACAAACCTTCCACCTCACACCCCATCCCTCCACACGAATCATCCAGTACCTTATGGCAGAGACGCCGCAGTTTCCAGCTCACCCCAGGGCTAGTTTTTGCTGTCAGTAGCGTTCTGCATCATTCCACCGGGAGCTCCATGGGTCGTCTTCCCTAATCTGGGACAAAAGTAGTAATAGAGATTGAGTCCAGCTGAGTTTCCCTTTGCATGTGTCTTCAAGTCTTTACAGCAGAAAGCACAACTACAAACTCTTATCCCAGAAGGAAAATGTATAAATGCCTATAGCTCCACTACTGTAGAGCAGCTAAAAATCTGCATTTATTTTACGTTTTGACCATTTGGAACCTTAATCTATTTTCTCCTGCTTGCTGGAGCTATTTCCTTTTTTAGTACTTCAAGTTTTGATTAAGCTCAATTTCCATGAGCTCTGTTGTTGGGCACACACTCCAGTTTTCGCTTTAGATGAAAACTACAGGCAGCCAACACTCACATCTCTCATTTTAAAATTAAGCTGTTCATGCAGAGAGACAACAGTATGTATTTTAACTTTTAGGCTGCATAATTTAGGAACATTGGTATAATAATCTTTTATCCATAATTGAGCTAATGGACACGTCTAAGAACACAAACACTGGCTAACTAGCCTTACTTTATTATCAGCAATAATAAGTAGCAACCCATTCATTTTAAAAGTCAGGGTATATGCTGTAAGGTTAGTAAGAACCTAGAGTCAATTAAAATAACAACAATTAGAGTATTTTACTGTTTTTTTCAGCTTTCCTCAGCTACTTTTTATCTGTAGGAATTTTGTGGAACATACCACACAGATCTTTTGGCTTCCAAGGAAGATGATCATTTCCATTTAAAAACTGTATTTACTTTACTATGACTGAGCAAAACACGCTGCTTTACAAATCTCTGGTTTACTATCATATATGTCTAATCTGCCTTTTATTCTATTTTGTAAAGCTTAAAACCATTTTTCAAGCTTAAAATTTCTTAAAACTTGTATTAGGGGAGTCTGGGATAGGTGGAAGAATAGTCTTAACCACCCCATATTTTGCATGTGCTAATTCAAGGTTCTCTTCTGGAGAAGAACTTTTTTTTCCTAAATTTATTTTCAACTACTTTTGTTTTCCTTGAGGGACCTTTGAAACACTATATTGCTACTTTTCATGTTTTTTATTTGCCCTCTGGAACAATAAAGGCTCAAAGGTTCATAAATATGCATTCTGTAAATGTATTATGCTGACAAAGTGTTGCTCAGATAGCTGCTCTTGCCTTTAGGGAATGAATAAGTTTACAGCATGCTTAAACAACAGTGTAAGGGGAAAGGGAGAGACGGAGAGAGCTGTGTCAGCGTGTGGGCTGAAAATGGAACAAAAGAGTCATCCTGAATGCACAGAGAAAATAGAAAATAAACTTAGATAAGACACCATGGCTAGTACCTTGCAATAAGCAGGGGTGGGGATGTGATGGCATTACTCAGTAGTGATGTGCTTGAGTGGGCATCATACCTTGTTTTCCAGGAAGGCTACGCAGCCAAGAGATCATAAAATAGCAAACTTCATTTGCTAATTTTGGCACATGAATCAGGATAACTCCTTTGTTCCTCCCAAAACACTCCGTTCCTGGCAGGGTCCTTGTCTTGGTTAATTCTCATCCCACCAGACACAGATCTAGTTCTGCTTCACTCATCTCTGCCTCACTGGAAGCTCAGGGCTGATGCTGTCAATACGTACACTTTCGGCAGGAAGAAAACGTTCAGCAGTTAAAAATACCATTTAAACACATACCCCCAAAGAGGCATATTAATTAATGTTAATGTGGCAGCAGGTTTTGACAGATAAGTCTCAGGACCAGTGTACTGACTTTGCGTGGCAAGGTTTTGGTAGCAGGGTCACTACAGGGGTGGCTTCTGCAAGCAGCTACTAGAAGGTTCCCTACATCTGATAGAGCCAACGCCAGCTGGCTCCAAGATGGACCCACCGCTGGCCAAGGCTGGGCCCATCAGCGACGGTGGTAGCCCCTCTGGGACAACATACTT
>JAVJGI010000032.1:911783-942425 GCA_035590275.1 Ibycter americanus
GGAGCGGCAGGGACAATGTCTGATGAACTGACCGCAGCCCCATTCCCCTTCCCCCTGTGCCGCTGGAGGGGAGGAGGAAGAGAACGTGGGAGTAAAGTTAAGCCTGAGAAGACGACAGACATGGAGGGAAGGTGTTTTTTAAGATTGGATTTCTCATTATCCTACTCTGATTTGATTGGCAATAAATTAATTTCCCCAAGTTGAGTCTGTTTTGCCCATGACTGTAACTGGTGAGTGATCCCCCTGTCCTCATCTCGACCCACCAGCCCTTCACCACATTTTCTCTCCCCTGTCTGGCTGAGGAGGGGAGCGACAGAGCAGCTTTGGTGGGCATCAGGCATCCAGCCAGGGTGAACCCACCACAACCAGCCAAAGCTGGAAGGATGTAACATACATTTATATCTGAAATAAAAGCTGCTGAACCCCTTCCATCACATTCCTACTATCAGGCATTTCTTAAACACTGGAAGTTTACTTCCAGATTTAGGAGCAGGGACAGCAAGGAGGCACATCACAAATAGCAAAACATCACGTTGTATTGCACATCAAACGACAACAAACCTGGAGACACTCCTATCTCACCATTGCACAGCGATGCTCCCCCACTTCCGAGCAGCCAATACAGAGCCGACCCAGCTCAGCCGCTTCCATCCCCACCTGACAGCACATGTAAATACACAGACATGCTATGCCTCTGCTCTTCACAGGACGATGACTTCCTCAGAAAGTAATATCTTTACTTAAGGCTAAACAAAAATGCCAGTACTGTGAAGGTATAGGTGGTCTCTTAGACCTGCAAATCTTAAGTCCATGACATTTTGTATTGATAAAATCCAAAGGGATAAAGTAGCCAACCAGTCGCTACCCCCAATTTTTTCATAGTCTTCAAGCTATTGACTAAATGTCTCATAAGCAAATGTATTTTCCTACTTCATCTAGGCTTGGGTCTGGTTCTTTTCTTGTATTTTGGGATCAGCTATTACATGCATCAATACTGTCTACTAGAATTATTCTTTGTGGCCTGAGATTATCTTCAGACTAACTTGGTCATTCAAAAGCTTTGTACCTTTCCTGGTCTCCTTCACTTCATTCTTCTGGTTTATGTTACATCTTAGGATTCGTATCTAAAGCTTTTCGATATTTATTTCCTAGTAATTTTTTTTCCATTCTTGCTTTGTTTCCTCTTCTCAATTGTGAGCAAAAGCAATTTCCACCTGAATATTTAAAGGATGCTCTCTTAGCCATGTAAACAGTTACCAATGATTGTAAAAGTAAAATATTGACAGACTAAGAAACCCCCTTCAAATAATCTCTGGTGTGTTGTATAATACCATTCTCAAAAATAACCCCCTAAGCTGAAACCAAGTTAAAAACCTAGTATGAACTACATACAATATAGTTTCTAATTGAAAGTTGTTCTCTTCAGAGAAGGCAAGTCTTGGAAAAAATAATCATCAAGCTATGCCTCATCAAAAACTTCTCCAAATGCTGCAAAGCAAGCACTGCAAAATATATTTCCTGGTAACAGACTCTCAAGATCCGTAAGTCTGCTTTGCTGTCTGGTGTTCAGCAAAGCCCCAGACACTGCTTAGGGCAAGTTTGGGTGTTTGAGAATATCGCGTCTTCATTTAATCCTCTGATTATCCCTGACGCTTATCCACCAGGGAGAGCCTGAATTAAGTCTACTCCACAGTTCCCAAACTGGGGTGAATGATGCACATCCATCCACCTCAAAGCCTGGAAAGGTATCTGTGCTGGATACAAAGGACTCGAAGGGAGTGGTGAAGGCTGTTTGAGAGGTTTGCCTCGTGAAGGAGGATGCAGAGGCAGTCAAATAATCACATCTTCTCTTGTGAAGATGTGAACCGATGTTCTGACTTTCGCCCTCTCACCCAAAGCTTTCCACAGGACGCAGCAGGGGTCTAACAGTCTACGAAGCCTCAGTTTTAGCCTGAATGGATGAAACTCTCTCTGACAGGCATGTAAAGTTTGAAACAGAAAAGAAAACATAATTATTTCACTAGTCCTCTCTGTTCTTATAACTCTGCTGTAGGCTGGCAGAGCTCTGGCAGCACACAGCCAAATCGCAGATCCTAGGGGTTTTTTCTCTAATCCGTATCTCCGGTCAATATATTGCTCCATGTCCACTGACACTTTTGCCATCCCAATTTTGTTTTGCTGAGAAGCACTTCAGCTTCTTGAGCATATATTTATTTCCATACAGCTCAATTTGTGTTAGTTAAAATCATCAAAATTGCAATCTTTAATGTACACTTTGTTCCTACATCTAAAATTGAAATGTTAGCCGAGTTATTTCTCAACCCTTTTCAGGCAGTGACTTTGGACTTCATGTAAAACAAACTCACAAATAAAAGGCTACTTGCAGAGCACAGAATAAATAAATAAAATAAAAAAAAAATAAAAAGGATTTTCCTTAAGAGTGGAGCAGTGTTCCCCCTGTCCCACCAATGCGGGATCGGTAAATTTTCCTAAAAGTTTATCTCAAAGTACTTAAGAGATTAACCTGCAAAAATAGAGCAGTGCGTTCCAGAAGTAAATCTGGGGCAAAAGCATTACAAAACTCCCAGTAAATACATTAATATTAAGCATAAGAGAGCTTTAATCTATGTTTTCAGAGCAAATCTCAATAAACATTCAACTGGCAAATTAACTTAGTACCTCCTAAACTCTTGTGTATCATGACTTTGACCTAAATTGATAGGATGTCCTACAGATGTACCACAGCAACATAGAGGGCTTTTGCTATAAGCCCTGAACTGTGTCAGACATTCCCCCTGATCTCTGTCTGCAGACACAGCCAGCATCAGCTGAGCCTCTTTGCATGATCGTATGCAATTTATTTCCCTGAAATGGCACTGGTTGCAAATGAGTGAATGAAGTTGAATTCTTGGCCACTAGTTCAATTATGCCCCCTGCTAGTAAAAAAGAAATCTGCCTGGTATGGACCAGGCTAGGTTTTAAACTAAAATTGTATATGATAAATCTTTGACAATCAATCGAGGATGAGGGAAGGAGGGGGGGATATAATAATCCAGCTGCCAGCCAGGTTGTTCGGTCTGCAAGCATTCAATGGCAGAAGAAAGGGGAGAGTCCTAGAACGAAAAGGGGAAAAAAGAAAGAGGCTCGCGGGCTATTCAAGACAGAGACAGACATACTGTGAGAGTTTCCAACAGAAAGATAACAGATCAAGACAGGGGATACAGATGCACACATGTTCTGTATCTCTCCCATAGATCTAGTTTAATAAAGCACAATTGATGATCATTTTTTTCTTTTCTTTTTTTATCTATTATTAGGTTTTTCAAGTGTGTAAGTGGTTTTTAATCAAAAGAACAGTTCCATACAGCTCTTGACATCAAAGGAGAGCATTTCCAAAGCTATTACAGTATCAAAGTAATATTCTGTGCAGAATCTAAGGTGAACCATTGGAATAATCCTTCTGGGATAGAGATAAAAAAAATGCTGCATTCAATGTTGCCCAGAAGCATCCAAAGCAATCTATCAAAAAGGCCATAAAAATATTGGGCCACACTTACTTGATGCATGTACTCACCACTACTATTATTTTCCTCCATCTTCTCTTTGTCTGGTTAGCTACTAATCTTACCTTTGTCTGAAAGTTCCTGCTGTATATATGAAAGTACCAGAGCTGATTAGCGAGTCACAGGAGGAAATGACCTCTGATGTGCTTCAAATCCATAAACCTTTTATATAGTTGAATCATATTATGAAAAAAAAAGCGTCACGGCAAAAACAGCAGCATTGTAGCAGCACTAAGGTGAGATTGCCTGATATTAGCAACCCTTTTCATGTGCCCTATAAAGATTTTCGCCATGTCAAAGTCAGTTATTAGCAACTTCTCTTCTACTTATCGAAAATGCATTTAATAGTAAACTATATTTAACTATGGTTTAGTTTGATAATCCATTTTGATAAAAGACTTTGGTAATCCAACCATCAACTTAAATTACCTGCACTGCACAATACATAGGTGAGGGGAGAAATCTGTGTAAGTGAAATACTGGTTTATTTGCAGAAGGGCAGTTTGGCAGCAGCTGGGGTTACATGAACCAGGGAGCGGAGGAAGGGAGGGAGAGAAGGCAAAGAGAAGTTACCAAACAGCAAAAGCTCTTCCATCTGACAACAGTAGTTAACTTGCTCCTTGAACTTAACATCTGGTAACATTTTCATCTTCTGCAAACTTGTAAAAACATTATGGTATTTCAGACAGTGGGAGATCATTTCCAGAAGAAATTTTAACAGTACAATGAGACCACAAAATCCATTTCTTACTGGACCATAGGGTTTTCTAATTCTTCACTCATATTTTACTTCAAGAATACCTTAGAAGTTCTCCATTTGCTTATAATTTTTGAGAGTATTTTTAGCAGTAATTTTCAGCAGGCATAATATACATATATGGAAAGGTTGTCTCTGACATATCCTCATCATAAAGGGATAAACGTGGGTAGATATTTTTTTTTCCCTAGCTGCCAATAAGGCCAGTACGGGAACCAGAGAAAACAACTGTTTTGCTACCAAAACACACCTAAAATACAGTATTTTCTGGAGCTATGGTTCCCATCTTTAAATTCCCAGTTGGCAGTCCTGAGGGGCTGTGGAGGAAAAGGAACACCTTCCCGCCACCTTTGAAGTGGTATACATGCACGCTCACCCGCCGCTACAGGAGAGAGGCTGGCAGTCAGTGGCGTGGGATGCTCTGCCCTCCAGTGCATGCAAAACAGAGCCAGGCAAATGACGCCAGTTACAGACTATCATGTCCTGATTTCTTCTTCTCTCACAGCACTGCTAAAGCTATACTGGAAACAACTTGGGGTTAAATGAAGCCAGCAAGCATTTATAGTTTGATATTAAATGAGCTTTAAAGAAACTCCAACATTGCCAATATGCAAACAGCCTAAAGAGCCACTCCGCCACAAAGAGCCAATGCACCCATCGCGTGTGTTGTAGGAACCGTTTGTAACCAAGCCTCACTTTAAAACACAAACAAAAAAAATCCCTTTAAAATAGCTTCTCTCTTATGCATGCATATATTACTGCATGATGGCCATCCCCAATATGTGGAATTAACACCTGCTCCTTCTGGGAAAAATTATTTTAAGACTAAAAATACATGATTAGGTGAGGATGCCTGGGTGACTACTAAGTAGCTGGAGTGCCAGTGCACACTGCATTTGCCACTCTCTCTAAATTAGCACCATTCCAAAGCATTAAACAATCGCACAATCATAAGAAAAATGCAATGCAAACCCACTGTGACCCAAAATGCAATATTCTTGCCTCAGTCTTTGATGACAAAGCGTGTAATAAACAGCAAACCTGGAATGAATACTAGGCTTTTACGTAAGTACTACCGTAATTAAAATAGGGTTGAAGTACTTGCAAATACCACAGATTAAGAACTGTCAAGATCGGAGAAAATGGAGAGGAACTGCAAAATTCATTTTTCAAAAGGAAACAAATAGCTGACGACTTTTCGCTATGGTCAAACACAAGATGACACACTATAAGAAAAATAATGGAAAGCATCGATTTTTTTCCTTCCAAATTAAGTTTGTTCAAAAATATGTTATAAATTAACTGTAGAAGCAGACATACCTGCAGACAGATCTTTTAAAAATGTTAAGCTCCTACATCAGGTAAATCAAGTTCCAAAACAAAGGAGGTCAGACTGCAGTTTTAGCAATCCAGATGCAATCTGGAAGACATTAATCCTGATCAACCTCAAGCACCAAATTTAGCGTGGTTAATCCAAAAGCGAGGCAGTCAGGAGAAAAAGTTATACATCACCTTTTGGAGCAACCTTTGCAAAGCTCACAGTCAAAACCATCCTTGGGAAGTTTATCTGTTTACTACACACAGGATTTTAAGGCAACTCCCCTTCTGAACTGGGCCACTCCTTCTCGTCAACATCGTACCTGTATTTTCCTTAACCTGGGAGAGGTTAACAACCTCCTCCACAGCTGGGGATGAATCCTCTGCTGCAGACCTTTGGAGCATCCAGAAGAGGAGCTATGCAGCTGAGCATCTCACAGGATGAAAGAGATGCTTTGGACACCTGCAGTGAGCTTCCTGAACGAGCTAAATTAGCCATGCTACTACTTTGCAGGATTCACTAAGCTAGCATTTGCCCCTTCACTCATGCTTGCTGCACACATACAGGGGAAGAGCATACTGCACGCCTTCGGAGGTAGGTTAAGAAATAACACGGGCAGCTCTTCCAACCACGTCATTCTATTTGCACCCATGTCCTGTGATGGATTTAATAAAGCTTTTGTAGATCTCAAACTTCAGGCAAACAGATAGTCTGAGGGACAAATTTGCTAAGTATTTATCACCATGCTGTCCTAGTGGGATCAAAAATTGAGAAACATGTACATAGGTAGCTCCCCCTTAAATCCATACATGAGCATTTGTGGTTTTGAACAACTTGATGAATTATTGAGGTATACCTCTGCCTGAAAAAAAGTGCACAATCCTGCGCAGTCCGAAAAAAAAAAAGCTATAGCTATGAAATCACATTAAACTGAGCTGTTCTTTATAGAAAGATCTATGCTTCGATGTTTTGTTTAGCATACGCCATAACACTAAAGATCATTATTTATACCTTTACTACCTTTAATGGCTTCTTATTTGCACTACAGAAAGCAAGCAAGAATCTTAAGTGAAATTATATATGGAGCTATTTATTACAGGTAAAATGTTTCACATACTTGCTTACAATACCTCAAATATGGCGTAGATGAAACAGCATGAGAAACGGAACCACTCTGGGGACAAGATGGAAGGAGGCAGTTACAGGAAGAGACTTCTATCCTATGGAAAATGTCTTTTTTTTTTCCTCCTGCATCTTTGAGAGACTCATGTATTCTCTTATTTCCTCTGCCTCACTTGTCTACGAGATGACAAGTGATGCCCAGCTACTTTGGCATATCATATTGCATTGTGTCATCCCACCACCTGCCAATGCCAGTGGCCCATCAAGCCTGAGAAATCAAAAGCAGCCATTTGTTAGAAACTGGGGGTGGGGGGGAAATTACACATTTTAGCCAAAAATAGAAACAGTCATTTTGTATTAGTAAATAGACCATGAAATATTGATCTACAAAAGTAAGCGAGCATGAGTAATATAAGTACCAATCTCATCGGCAGATTCAAGGATTTAAAGGCATTTCAGTATTTGCCTACTGATAGCTCTGTGGAAGACCAACATCTATCTCACAATTCTGCAAAACACTGCTACTCTTTATACTTTCCTTTAAGGGGGGCAGATCCTGTGATGAAAGAAAAGTTAAAGAAATTAGAAATTTTAATTAAAAAAAAAAAACTTGTGGAATGACAACCAAACATGCAGTTATCTATGCTGGCAACAATATAAGGAAGTGCCATGAAAAACATAAATTGAAAAATTTCACTACCTGGATCCTCATTCATTCTTGAAGTTTGGTGCTGGATCAAAGAGAAATGTATTTGTTATACAACCACAGAAAAATCTTTCACTTTTATACAGTCTACATCTATCAATAATATCATCTTTCAAAAAAAAAAAAAAAAAATCACTACTTGCGTTGCTCTGTAGTAAGTATTAATGGACAAAATATGGACCGAGAAAACAGCAAGTTTACCAGTACTAGCCAAATTACAGCGATCATTTCAAAAGATGCTGTCCTTTGGGTAACTGTTTTGTTACTTGTCATGCTGCACAACCACTCCTCATAAGAGTGTTTGCTTAAGACCTAATCCCACACTATACTGAGCACTGCTTGAGATCTCTACTCAGACCAATTTTTTCCCCTCAAAATCCTGCATACTGTGGCGCCTCAATTTTCTTGATAGTTGTCATGTCCAAATTATATTTTGTAATGCATCCTTTCTGATCCACATAAGTAACACAAAGCCTGCTCAGAGGCTCATAGTCCAACTTCTGTGTAACTGGGACTGTAGCAAAGTAGTTTGCGATGTTACCAGATTATCAGAATGGAAAGGGATTTTAACGTCCCACTAGGGAGGCAGGGAAAGAAACCACAAAGGCACTCATCCTCAAATCACAGCAGAAGTACATGAGAAAGCAAGCACAAAATTACTTGGAGAATAAGAGAAGTACAAGGTTACCAAGCCAGATGCTGTGAAAAGGGCGTAACATTGAAAGGACAGATTCTCAAAGCACAGAAAATCACAGAACGGAGCAAAGCTAAGAGGTAAAAGGCAGTACTAAGACCTAAGCATGCTGTGAAATGCAGGATCCCACAGAAATTGGGAAAGCTAAAAAAAGGCCAGGAGCACTGTAGGAACTGGCTACACTCCAGAAAAAGAGCAGAAGCCAGAGCTACGAATATACAAGAGGAGGGCAGAAGGTGTGAGGTTTGCATGCTGCTCCAAAGTTGCTGGACTCCTCTAGGACTCCTGCTCACTTACACAATTTGCTATGAAGTATTCTGCCTGGGAACATCTGTCTGGTACATGATGGAAACCTGTATTGTGCAAGTTGCATGGAAAAATAACATGGAAACAGGGATATAATCAGGGCCAACCTGTACACGCAGGGTCATTAAAGTAGAAAGTGTGCCACGTTTTTTCATACTGAGCAGCAGATCAGGCTTTTTAATAGCAGTCAAGTGATTTTTCAGATATGCAGTTTAAAAGCATCTACAATACCCACAACCACGTAACAGATGCTCAGTACACATAAATAATCAAGTCCTTTTATGGTGTCCAAAGACGGACATCCATAGAATTCAATAGAATAGATATTCCTATGCCTTACATCTTTAAGACTTTGAGCTAGTTTAGAATACAAAGAGGCACTACCATAACAGAAATAATTCTTGCTCCATTCTTTTCTTAACCAGTAAAAAAAATAATCTGATTAACATGAGTAAGTATGGGCAGAGGCGTACAGGAAGCATACAAGTCCAAAGTAACAACTTATTGTGGTTTTTAAGAGTTCTGGATGCAGAAAGTTCTAGCACAAGTGGGTACCACGGCCGTTTACTAACTCCTATAAAGACGATGGATGCTGTGCTAGATACACTCGCTCACGTTGGTAAGACTGGCAATACCCAGCATTCAGACGAGTGGAGCACAGCGAAGCAGGCCACAGCGTCAGTCACTCAACACTAAATGCTAGCACACATGCAAGCCAGCCTTCACTCACTCAGCCAGCATTAACTCGCCCGTAACTTGGCGTATCACCAGGTAGTAGTGTGGTTAGAGGCTGCACAAGCAGAGCAGTCACACGGTGAGTTCCTACCGCAGCCTCCCCCAGGACGGCTCGTTCAAGGGTCAGTATCCTTCCAGGCAAATGGTAACACTGACCGCACAGACGGGCAGATCTACTGTACCTTAAGGTATCTAGACAGACCAAGCTCAGAAGTACCACTGCATTACAAGTACCACTTTCATTCATTTATAAGCCAAACAAAACACTACACGAATCAGAACAGCCAAAGATGCAATGTTAGTTCACGCATCTGTAGTTTGATACTTTGTTTTTTTGTAAACATCTCATCAAAAAATAGCCCCAGGACTATGACAACATGTTTGCCATATGACAATTATCTAAACCAATTTCAAATGAGGCATGTATATGTTTCCTGTTTATGTCCTGTAGAAGAGCAAAAAAACATTCTGATATACCTCCAGCAGTGTATGTTCACTGTAGGGTACACGTAAATTATTTTAAGGGAATAATACATCTCCAAGGATGTTTTCATGGATTAAATGTCAGGAATGAAATACTCCATTTCAGCTTAGTTAGGACCTTAAAGAATGAATATAAAGACAATTATTGAGGGGTCTGAAGAACACAATCGATTTCTTTGCAGTTCCAACTCTGAGGCACTTTATGCAGCCAAAAAGAATTTCTATTTCAGGTTTTCATTACATAAAATTATGAAGTTACATAAAGATGTAACACTGACCATATTTTAAGTTTATGAGAGAACTGCAGAACATGTGATTTAAAAGGAAATTGTGTTTTAGGACTGCATTTTAAGCACAGAATTTTATGCTCAGTTACTGTGAGAAGTTACAATTATGATCTACAGTTCTTTTTGCAGTAGCTTGATGGTCCTATACAAAGTCAGAAAATAAAAATCAGGAGGAAATAAAAAGGCCAAATTCCAACAAGAGCCCCATAAAGCAGGCAGAAGTTATACATTCCGATGGTACTGTGCTACGGGCAAATGACTGCCAGCATTCCAAATCAATGTGTGAGGCAACTTACTGCAAAAGTTTATTTAATTAGATGACAGACTGTACAGAGAATATTCTCAAATGGATACTCTGTTTAGTTACAATGGGATTCTGATCACAATTATGGCATTTGGGTACTACTCCAATAACAAAATCATACCATGTCCAATTTAAATTTCTTACGGAAAATATAAATCATTAATTGCAAAATATATGCAAAATTCTCATAGCACACCATATTAGAATACCAAAGTTGTCTTTGTAAAAGCTTGTGGCTGTTTTTAGAGCTATCAATGCTGTTTAAAGAAAACTTTTAAGACTGAAAACAACAATATATGGGAAGAATATGGTACCTATGAGAAGTAGTATGTTCCATTTCATGAATATTCCTTGAACATCATCTGTTTCTATCCACTCGGGATCATTGTGATCGACTTGTGCACTCTCATAAAATGGAAAATAAAGTAATTTTGAAATAAAATGTAGTTTTATCAACAGATTGCTTAGCATCATAAGCATTTCATTACTAAACAGGCAGAACTTTTTTTAAAAAAGTATTATAGCTCAAAACAGTCACCAGCCTTTTGTATCGTAACAGCTCTAAAAGATGACAGCTTCCCAAACATTGCATTGGTGGAGTTTCACAAGGTCTTCTTGGGATTTGTGACATTGTAAGGGATGGCCGAACGTTACAGCAACGGAACATCAACATCAGATAAGGGTCAACTGCATGATCCTTTGCCCTAGCTGGAGCTGACAATTCACATCGAACTGCCCACCGCTTCTAAAAAACTCCAGGCAAGTGGGTCATTTCTTCCAATTGGTTATCCCCAGAGAGAAGTAAGAGATGGGGGAGGAAATACTGTGGCCCAGAGGCCCTGTGCCGGCTGTTGGATCAATGGCCAGTGTCAGCAGGCTTCTATTTAATGATGCTCAAACCAGCGCCAGCCTTGCTAACGGCCATACTTACCACTGATATCCACGCACAGGAAACAGGGTTCTGGAAAGACCAAATAATTGCCTCATTTTGCAGTATGCGGATTTTTTTTAAAGGTGTATACCTTGCATTTTACGTTCACAGGATCAGTCCTTGGATTTCAACAAAGAAAACATATTCACATTCACAACAGTGCAATGTGACAAGTCAAGCGCAGCTCCTAGCAAGTACATCTGATACACGATCAACCTGCAAATGTTCGCTGTAAAGAAGAATGCAGTGTTCTGTACGCCTTGCTAATATAGATATAAATTTATATTAAATTCTTATTCCATACATATGGAACATTTTTTAATTATAACTTTAAGGTGAGAAGCGCTTTGCAAACAACTAAAAGCCATCAAAAAATAACAAACAAACAACAAAAAACACACCACAGGAAACCAAGACAGGGCAACCCTTGTCCTATTTCTGCTAAGGACTGAGTTGATGAAGTCGCCTCCATATCCACGTAAGCTCTGGAGTGGAGCAGCTACATTACAGAAACAAGATGACTGTACATGGTTCTTCAAATTACTGACTTACGATTTTTATTGGATATTCCATGCAAACTACCTGCAAGACCTCTCCCACCCGAGGCAGGATTTTTCAGCCAGACTGTGCTTCATCCCCAACCACACAGTACAGATCTCACAGCTAAAGGAGAAAGGACAAGAAGCCTTTCCTTTGAATTCAGCCTAGTGCGTACTGCAGCTAGAGACCCCTGTATTTCCATAGCCTACCACAAAGGCCACAGCATTAAAAACATTCCACAATAACAAGAACATTTTAAGACCCCTCTCTACCCTGCAAACTCATTAAAACCTTTTAAGGCAGTCCTCAGAAAACTGTCTTATGTCTGCCTAGCAGAGCTTCTGCCCTGGAGGAATTCCCTTCCAGCTACAGGTGGAGGCATTACAGCTGCTCAGACCACACTCCAGCAAGAAAGTCTTTCTCTGGGCGTTGAAATAAGTACAACTGCATTTGGCTCTTCCCACACTTCTGAAAAGAAGCTTTTAATTCCTCCTATCCAGTGAGGAAAAGTATAGCAGGAAGAATTTTGGTCCTAACAGATCACAGTACGGAGGTATCATACTTTACAATAATTATTTACTTTAGGATAAGCAACAAAAATCATTACTGCTAAGAATACATATTGAATGCTGTAAAATGAAATTACCTTATAAGATATTCTTCCCCAAGAGTAAAAGCTCTGAATCATTTGCAACAATTTTTAAAAAAAAACAAACACTTTTGGATTATATTAAGTCACCACGAGTGAATGAAAATCAGAAGAAATTCTGCCACAGTGAACTTGGCGTACATCAGAGGTGTGTGTTTACACAGTGCCTCTACACTTTCCTGTTTCCCGGCATCAGAGGATCTGACCTACACGACTGGTGTTGGGAAGTAAGAGAATGGAGCAGCACGTGCAGCTCCACCCGCGCCAGTACCTGCCTGGAAGCGAATGCTACACAGGGCACACTCAGTCACCACGTCCCCTCTGCCGCCTGTGCCGCACTGATGTGGAATGAGGCAGACAAAGGACCCCAGCTGCCAGACAGCTGCAATACCCCATGAGCAGGTCTAGGGAAACACATGCCTTGTAAAAGCTCCAGCACAAAAATGATGCACAGCCACCACCACCCTGCCAGACAGGTAACTTAAATGACTTTATATGATCAAGAAATTATGCTTCGTTTAAGGAAACTGCTTCAGAAAACAGAATTTCCGTTGAATTCGGAACTGAACCTATTTGTCATATCCTTTATTTGCTTCCAAGAAATCTGTGATCCGAAGTCTCAAATTTTGAGTTCTCATTTGACACACGGGAAAATTAACCAAACCAACTACTGCTTTGAAAACTGCCAGCCCCCCACCCCACTCCCAGGTCATTTGCATCCTCAAATCCCAGTTTTGATCTCTAGGCAAGTTTCCACCAGCACATGAAAATTTAAAAGTAGAGTTCCCATAACCACCAGCTATCATGATGCATGTTAGCTTCCTTCCCATCCCATCCCCAGTGATAAGCTACCTTCCTCAAGGCAGGCTCCGGAAGACAGAAACGCAAAGCTGTGTTCAGGATCCCAATCTCCCTGCTTCGTCAAGGAGGTGGAACTGTGCTCTGCCAGGAAATATCTCATAGATTTAAAAGGTAACAAAACTGAGAACATCCAGGCCATAAACATCACAGAACTTTTCAAAAGTTTTACTGCCAAAAATTTTATTTTACACTCAAGTAGTAAATGAACACAGTGTACATGTCATACAGGATGCAAAAGTATTACAGGAACATATTTTTTTTTTGCAACAGTTTCAGAAAATAAAACATTGTAAGTTCTCTGCTTGTTTCAATATTTGACTTACCTTTTGTGCAATATAAAGAACATTTGAGGAGTAGCAGGAGAACAAACAGCCATAATTTGAAACTGAGAAACTTCTGACTGAACATAAGAAAAACAAGGCTTACAGTGAAGCTAGCTAAGCATTGAAGCAGGCTGCCCAGAGAAGCCACACAATCTCTGTCCCTAGAGGTCTTCAAGATCCAACTGGCTGAAGCCCCGAGCCCTGGCCTGAATTCAGCACTGACTCTGCTCTCAGCAGGAGGTTAGACTAGAGACCTCTCTCAAAGTCCTTTCCAACCTGAATGATTCCACGATTTGATTTAAGCACCATCAGCAACCAAATCCAAACAAATCAATGAACGCCTCCCTTCTTCCCCTCTCCCAACAAAATCTTACCAGAAAATCCAATACTCATATTTAATAATCACCTTTACAGCAGTCCAGCATGACTGAAATCAAAGAAACAACCAGCAAATAAAGTGTACAGAAGAGTACCAACACCACATTAAAAGGCAAACTAAGACCCTTTGCATGACTTAAAATTCTCTTTGTAACAGCAACGCATTTTTAACACCAAGCGTGTAAAGAGCAATAAATGACTGTACACCAATACCAAGGGTCTTCCTAGTCATTTTTAAATGGGAGATTTCCTAGTCACACTGAGGCAGGACACCACAGGAACGTAAGGAGGATAACATCAAAATTTTACTTTCCAAGTTTCTGTTAGCCCTCAATACCCTGGCAGTGCTGTGCTGCCAACATGTTCCCCAGGGAAGCCAGAGAATGAGGAGCTAGAAGATGGAGAGGAAGCACGGAACCCCAAAACATCTCTACTCTATTTCTGTCCGGTTTGAGACCTCTTTCTATTGCTAGGACTTAAATGCAAAGCAATGCAACTATCAGGAAGGACTCAATGCACCTAATTTCTTAATTTATTTTTTATTTCCATATGAACAGAACATTTCAATTAGACAAAAGGTGTAAGGCCTCCACCCATCATTAAGGCAGTCGTAGAAGAACAAATTCAGTAATGGTATGACATGATACAAACTGGCAACAAAGAATAAACATAAAAACTGAAAAATACTAAGAGTATTTGTTTTGTGCCAACAAGCACCTGATCCTCTAAAAGAAAAGTATTACTCTGGTGAAAATAAACAGTGATTAAATGTGTGTATACCCACACACACCAAACAATCTGACACTCAGCTCTATATCACGCAGTCCCAAACCCCCAAACTTCTTAGTTTTATGGAGACTTTTGCTTCTCAAAATATATATGAGGATAATTATGAGCCGCCAAAGTTCAGACAACTGGATCAACAGTGAATCCCTACAAACATACAGTCTTCCAAATCTGAAAGGCTGCTACAACTGTGAAGTCAGATAGTGCACCTACACAGAAAACCATGCGGTGTACCATGCAGGCAGACCGATTTGGCTTTAAAGTAGGGCAGCATGGATAGAGAAGTAGTAGAGCACAGAGCTCAGTTCTAGACTTACAGGACAAATAAACATTTTGCTGTTGATAAGAACTTGCAGTATTGCTGCAAGTATACCAGTTATCTTGTTTGCAGATGCCTCAACTGCATCAACACTACCCTGCAGTGTAATATAGTGTGTCTTCAGTTAGGCCAGATAGAGAGGGCAGCAAATAAAAAAAGCCAGTGTAAGGGTGGGACAGTAACCGAGAGGAGCATTGTACCTAACACTCTGGATCCAGCCAGTGAAGCTCTTAAGCACAGTATTTTAAGCAATAGTAAAAGCACCGAATTCAAGTTGCTATACCAAGAACAGAACTGTGAGCTGTATGTGCAGAAACAAGACAAAGTCACACACAGTAAATACAAAGAAATGAAGGGCAAAACCTTTGTGTCTGAAGCAGCAGAAAACTAAACCAAGGTCCAAATTCAAGGACTTTCAAAATACGTCAAGGAACAGAACCTATGCCAGCTCTACAGTCCTGAAATAAGACCAAATCTGTGGGACTCAAGTCTCTTTAGACACACAAAACAAATGATTTCATGGAGTTCCTTCTTCAGTGCATGAATCAGCTAAAGCCCAACAACAGGAGTTCAGTCCTGTCAATTTTGATACTTTGAAGGGAGAAAAGTCATCAGAATGACACAGAGGTTAACACAGTAAAGATAAAAGACAAGAAAGAACACAGATAGTGAAGAGGCCTGAAATCTGATACTAATTTTTGAGATATCTGATATGCAGACATGGGAGAAGTGTCAGAGATAGAAAGGTTGCGGCCCCAGAAAATAGGCAAGTAAAATTGTCAGGGATGCTAGAAAATAGTTTGGAGGGACTCTGGAATTAAAATTAGATCTTTGAATCTTTACAGGTCTGTGACTGTGGCTGGATACTCAAGAAATCATCTGGAGATAGAACTATGGGAGAATTAAAGTGAAGAAGAAAGCACTGGATTTGGGGAGCATTCAAATTAAAGTGTAAAGCCAGAAACTTGAAAACAAACTGGAGTGAGGATATTCAGGTACATAACATTAGGAAATGACAAATGGAGAATAAAGGGCAAGAATATTAAAAAAATAAGAACCAGTTAGGATGATGGGTGCTTATCCCTTCAAGACCGAGGAAAGAAAAACTTGGTTGCTAGTGATGAAAACGAGACGAGGAGTTAAGGAGAAAGTTGTCATTCAATGAAAGGAATGAGAGGCATAAAAGATACAGAAATAAAAGGAGCAAACTTGTAGAGTGAAGAGGCAGAAAAGCCCACTTCAAAAACAGATTCTGAGAAAGAACAATTTTGAAAAGGATCTTGTCATGCAAAAATCAAGATTGGTTTTGAAGATACATTTTGTATCAAGAATGAATGAGGAACTAAAAAAAAGGTGGGATAAAGTGGTTAAAAAGTCCACTTGGAAAGAGAATTAAAACAGGTAAGGCAAAGCTGAGTCCAAAGCTGTGTTGTGCTGACATACCCTTCAGAGATATTTAGAAAGGCAGGAAAGGAAATTAAAAAGTTACAAGAAAAAATGTCCGGGGAGAGGAATGGAGACACAGCAACGTGAGAAGCAACCAAAGAAACCATGTATGGAGAAGCAGAAAGAGATGAAAATAAAGACCAGTGAGTCAAAGGAAGTGAGGCCAATGAAGGAAGGAGGCAGCTGAGAAGAGTAAAGGAGTCAGAAAGGTTAATAGACCAGGGATCCCAAAAGGAGTGAGTGACAGGGTAGAGGAAAGAGAAAGACAGATAAGCTGGAAGAGAGCAGGTAGTGATCAGAGGAAGGGAATTTAGAAATGAGATATAATAAAGTGAACAGTATTTAGTAAAGACAAGGTCACAGGAATGATTGAGGCAGTGAGAAAATCTGTCTTAAAACTAGAAATCAAAGGCGTTGGGCTGGAAAAACAGAATGAAGAACAATGGAGTTAAGTAGTTATCAGGGGGGAAAAACAGGGCTTGCCCACAGTGAGATATAAAATTTGAGAAGAAAAATGGCTCGAGTTTAGCAAAGGCACAAAGAAAGAAGCAAACTAGACACAGAGGACTTCAAATCAGGAAGAGGGTAGCGCAGACAACAGGACAGATGAAGCAAAAACAGCGGAAGACAGGAATCTTAGAACTTCAGAAGTGAATATGAAAGAGAAGCAATCTTTTAAAAGTATCAACTGAAGAACAAGGTTTAGGGAAGGGAATAAAGTTTGAAAAAGAACCTTAAAAAAATCTATATCTGAGTCATGTTCAGAAACTTAAGTAACACCCCACTGGGCATGCCCAGTGCCTGTATTTCCCCCCCTTGGATCATCTTGCCAGAAAGGTTTAGGTATTCACCCAGACCACATGAGAGATCAGACACTCAGAAGACCAGCACTGCCACTGGCTAGATGATGTGAGGATACGGTAGGGCTGGAAAAATTTCTGACTGTTAAAGAAGTACTAAAAATGATGAAAAAGCAGTTATTTGAACTCTGCTATCCAGCAACTTCACTTCCAGATTAAATTTACTGTCCACAAAGCAAGACCTGAAGGCCTTCTTTGACTCTCTCTCACATCAACCTCCTGTTCCTAGGAGCTCAAATGCCTGACACAGCATTCACCACCAGCATTCAAATTCAGCCATTAAGATTCTCATCTCACTGGATAACAGCGAAGACAGAGATTAAGCAGACAGGTTGTTGAAAACAAACATCACTGCGACTTTAGGTCCCATTCAGAGATATCTGAGAACCACTGGCATAAGAAGTCCTCCTCCATTTCCAAGCTTCTGTCAAGAATTTCACTCTATGGCTTTCTTAATCATGTACATGAATAAAACACCAGCCTTCTCAGACACTTCTAATACTGTATTTCTCTTTCAGTATATTGGCACGTTTTTAAAGTTTCTGCTTATTACAAAAAGACAACATACTTCTATTGCCTGCTCGTACAATTGGTAGCTGTATCATTAGAGTGCAACAGAAGAAGGGGGGAAAAAAATCCCACATCATTCCCTGCTACCAAACCAGTGACACACAGGAGGTGCAAAAAGTGAGCTGAGCACATCATTTCTATATACCCTACTGATTACTATTTATTCATGTGTGTATATGAGGTTCACTCAAAATTACTGAAATTACATAAAAACCAACCTACCTATAAACAACAGCCCACAGGACTGGGGCCATAATGTGAGCTCTTCATTCTTTTTATGCCTTTCAGATATTTTCATATGGTCTGAAAATAATTTCAGATTTGTTTCTAACTTTGATATAAAAACACTCTTTTGGGTTAATTGTGAATATATCAGATCAAGCATTTTTAGAAAAAATTTTGACAAATACAACAAAAGGGTTTTTTTATATACTGTCTTTTGTTACAGTCAAGAAAACTCACCTATAATCAACTACTGGAAGCAGTATATTGTCCACAAGATAGGTAGTATCTACTGTAACATATATATATATATGTAACAAGAAAAGTTTGAAAAAATATCATAGAAACACTATCTTTTTTATATTATATTTAGTATCTGTATGTTTTACTTCTATTAGACTACTGCACAGCAGGGGAGCTTTCAAGACAAGACAAAGATTTTATGCAGCGTCATTCAAAGCACAAAGTTCACTCGAAGCAAGTTAATCCTGTAGCATTACTGAAATAAAAGGAGGAGCTAGTCAGACATTTTGGTTAGAAAAGTAACACGCTTTCTTTAAAGAAAATAAACACATAATGCCATAGCTTAAAATAAATAGTGCCAAATGTCACCATCAACAACATACAAAAAATAAAAAGGTGTTTTATAAAAGAAAATATTTTGTAAATGTATAGCACACATGGGAGTGTTATAACAGACTTAACATTTTCATATGTTACTAGGTGCTTTACTTAGGAGATAGATTCTACCATTCCCGGTTATATAAGCAGTTCTATTAACCCATATGAGATTCTTAATTATAAAGTTTGGTACCAAAGTCATTTGTACCATTCATTTTAAAATAGGAACAACTTTTTCTTTTCCTCAGCACAAAATTAAATCATAAATACTAGAAAAATACAGCAACTAAAAAATTACATGCTTAAGTATGCACATCTGCTAACTTAACTCATGATTTCTTTACTCAATGTATCCTTCTGAAGGCAGGGCAGGGGGGGAAATTATCATTGGTTTCTTTCAGGAAAAGTTCAATACTTGATGCAGATTATTATATACAAATATCTGGACTGTGTTGAGGGTGGGGGGGGGTCAGTTATTTTTACATGTTCTAGCACATTTCAGCAAAAAAAACTAAAAATGGTTTGAGTATTTGTGCATATTAAGAGCTAATCCTGGCAGTCCAAAAGTAGTATGCTGCCTGTTCCAATACAAACCACTTCATCCTACGACATATGAACTACTGTTATGGAACATAACCATAATTTTTAAAATTCAACAATCAGTTAACACACGAGATCTAGAGGCTGCTAAACACAAACCAAGGTTTCTCAAATACCTCCTCCCTAAAATCGTTCCACTGAAGTCCTACAAGATACACAGAAGCCAGGAGGAAAACTAAGGATTCATCCTATAAAATCTGGAAACAAAAATTAAAAAAAAAATATGTATTAAGATAAGCTGATGATCTGCCACATACTATTTAAAAACTCCTGTATTTTGCCAAACATGATTTCCATAGTATTTGTAGATTTAAAAATATACAAAAACCAGAAAACCTCCTGACCTAGCTTGAACATTTCATCCACAAACCCCACAACTGGATTTTTATTCTTTGAGCATTATATCAAATCAAAAAATAAAGCTGCACAGAGAAACAAACAAAAAAAGATCTGAGCGTGCAGGGAACTGACTGCATTTAGAACCTCTATGTGTACGTACATACTGCTGCTTTTATTTGAACTAACTTCTTTTTGCCCACGTAAGGAAAAAGATTTAACTGACCATAACAGCTTCTTAGCAATATCACTGGTAATAATTTTGATAGTTCTACATAAAAAGTTCAGTCTTGAAACTCAAGAAGCTTCAGTCCACTCTCCATTTTTACCACATTTAAAAATAAGACACTTTCCTTCCTTAACCATAAAAATACTATTAAGCATACCCAAAAAGGTACTAAGGTCTAACAAAAATATTCTGGATTTCCTTTTCAACTAATAAGTATTTGTAAGACATTTTACATATACCTTTATTTTCCAAATGAAGGAGTGGCAACTTTCTCTTAAACATAAAAGCTAAAATTTACTTTCGCTAAATATAAAACTAATTCTCAGGATACAGTATACAAAACCAGATATCAAAGAAGAATACATTTTGTGTTATACCACACTATTATATATCTTTTCCAAAAGGTTTCTGTATTTAAAAAAAATATTAACTTTTAAATATACTGTAAGGTGATTCAAATTTTAAACACAAAAATCTACAAACAGTGACATATACATAAACAGTTGGGAAGTTGTAACTTAAAGATCGCATCTTTTAATCAGACCGTCTCATAAACATTAGCCTCAAAAGAACCCTATTTGCTACAAGAAGCATCTGCATGGTTTTAAGACTTAGCTATGCAGATTCCGATTGCCCCAGGGCAGTGCTGCACAAGTCTATTGAAAGCTATCAGATTGCAAAATCAACACCTTAAATTTTCCCAGAAAACCTCCAACAAATGTTTTACGTGCATTATGACAGAATAACAAAAAGTGATGTTACAAAAATTTCAGCATGACAATTTTTCCTGAAACTACTTTCCCAACACATTTGGCAAGCAGAGAATTAATCCTACTGCCTGCCTACTCTTATGCTGAGAACTGCAAACATATTCGATATGTATTCAATATAAAATACAACCACCATCTTTAATAATTATGTTCCTCTTGGAACAAAGATTAAAATAAAGTTAACCGTGCCAATTCATACTCTCTATATATTACTAAAAAGGTGAGAGATTCAAACATTTTCCTTCTGGATAATAAGCCTGGTATCTGTAACATGTGCAAAAGTGCAACTGTGTTTTAGAACTGAGGCCCAACTAAATAAAAATTTTTTATTAAAGAAAACATACTTGAACCCACTTAACATGGAACACAATGGTTCTTGGTATCTTTTAAAGTTACGCTTTACACATTTAAACCTGTTGTAGAACTACAAGTTAGTAAAAAATACAAAAAATAAACAGAAAACAAAGCATGTATATAAAATGGTTTACAATTCAAAGCACAACAGTAAGCTTCAAATAATTACATTTGTGTAACACAAACAAAGAGGTGGGATGATTTATTTAAAATACTTGGTTATTTCTGCTCTTTTCTTCATGATCTGATGTCTGTTTAGCTGCTCGCAGTGTGTGCATGCATACGTTTCGCTACATCATAGACATAGGTTATGTCTGGTCGCTTCTCTGGATCCGGGTTGATGCACATATTAACTAATTGTCGCAGCTAGGAAAGGAAAATAACATGACAGGATCGTTGGCCTTCTTACAAAAAGTAGTATTTGTGCATTAACAAACTCAAATTAATAAGACTGGCAAAAAAAAATTAGCCAAACAGCAATTCTGCATAAACACACACCCAACCCTCCTGCTCAACACACACCGCACACAGTTTTATGCAAGCATGTATGCAACACGCTCCCATGATTTTTACATTTTATACTGTTGTCCAGAAAAACTGACAAGCAGATTTAAGTTCTAATCCTTTTAAAATATAACTTGGAGACATGCATTTAGTCCCATTACACATCATTTAAACTAGAATTCTTGTGCTTTTGGAAGGCTATGCTTACAAACTCCAGAAGGCTGAAAGTAGCACGGAGAGAAGGTAAATCGGGACCTGCTTGCTCATCCACTCCCAATACGACAGTTAGCCAGCAATAAATGGCATTGCCATGTGATGGGTTCCAACAATAAAGGCAATGATTCTACTTTACAACACACAGTTAACCTGCAGAACCTCCTGCTGCTAGAAGCTACCAATCAATACACACACATTCAGAAAGCAATTGAACAAATTAAACCCACTGAGGGCTATTTAATATGAAGAGTCCACCTTTGAGGAAATCTCTGAACACCGGAACCTGGGAAAGTATCACGATGCTGGCTCTGCTACTCCACTTGCCCACTGTTGGGGACACGATACTAGAAGAAATAACCTTTGGTCTACATCCCAGTATCTATTCTTGGGATTATATTATTGATTTTCTTTTTCTTTATGGAAAGAAGCACATAATTAACAAAATATGTTCACAGAAGTCTCTATCTGGGACTAAACAAATCACTAGGACTAGAAGACCCCATGTTTTCACAAACACCACCATTTACTGGGGCTTCTATAGTGCAGATATTCAGCAGAAGCATCCCCAAATAGCCGCCACATCACTCAGATGTTCTCATCACTTTCACAAACTGACAGAACAGTTGTAGGTTTTTCTTCTTCCCTTGATATGCCTAAGAAGTTATGACATTAGAACTTAATATATCGTCTGGATAACCTTCTGATGGGGCATCTGTTTTAAATTGTGTGCATCTCCTAAGCATTTTTCAACATGGAAGACACCTGCTTCGTGGTGACTTACTAAAATGTTTGCCATTCTTTGCAAAAGCAACCTAGCCAACTCTGAAGCTCTTCCTTTATGCTTTTTAGTTGCTTTGCCAAATCCTCTTGATCTCCTTATAGCATTGGGAGGGGAGGGGGGATCCACCAACTAAAAAAAAAAAAAAAAAAAAAAACCACACACACCTTGCAATCCACCCTCCTATGGCAATATATCAAATTTGGTTCAGTCTTCCTCCCAGTACTATTAGGTATGAGTATTGAAAAAAGCTGTAACTATTGCAACTAACACCGAGTGACCTCATCACCATCATTATTCAAAAGTAGCATAGATTGCATATTCAAACCTGCCATCACAGAGTTGCCTTCCTGCTTTTTATAAAAAGACCAAGAAGGATTTCAAATTATAATTATACTCTTTTCGCTTTTTATTAGATTAATTTAACTGCATGGGAACAGGGAGCCCAGAAGTTAAGTAAGAAATGTTGCATACCACGATTTAAAACTTTGTCCATTAGCCCTTGCAGAAACATTGTAAACTACACACAATGTATTATTAAATATGAAAAACCTGTACAAAAACTGTGTCACTAGACATTCCCCTTGCTTAATATTTAAAAATGAGATCATTAATTCTGAAGATAGTGGTCTAATTGCTGGATTGAAAAGAAGCATTAAATCAAAATAATCTGTAACAGACTTGCTATTTGAAACTTAGATATGCTAAGTGTATTTTGACTAATGGAGTTACAAAAGCCATCATAGTAATTTTGGCAGCCAATAAATAAAATACAATGCTACTGACAGGAAAAACTATTAGCCTGTAATAACCCCCAAACATTTGGAGAATAGAACATTGGAAATCATAAAGTACTGTAAAAAATAACAATTGCCAGCATGTAATACAAATGTGCAAAGCAAAACAATCTCCTGTAGAAGAAGCAGGTAGGACACAGTGTAAGAAACAGGCACAATGTATTAGCAGAGATGAGCAGTTTGCTATGCAACACCTCAGCCTGCATGGAAAACAGAAAAGACTGAAGAACATCCAAAAACCTCAAGCCTGAAATTAGACTCAAATAACATTTTGTAAAGAAAATACAAGTGCAATTTATCTGCAGAAAACAACATGGAATCTTGTACATATACATTTATCTTTCCCTGTGAAGACTTCCATCTGTTCAATAGAAGTGCATACAGTAAAAGTCTTAATGAAGACCTTGAAGGATTGAAACCTATGAATCCCCTATCATCAGAGGGGAAACAAAGTATTCTTCTTCCTGTTTTTACCAGCTGTATATCAATAACTTTACTGTAGGTAGAACACCAGAAGTAGATTTTCGAGAAGTTTACCTGTGAAAAGCATGAGCAGCTTTGTTTACCTCCAGTAGACTACTTCACGTCTTTTCAATCTTGGCCTGTGGTAACTCTGATTTTGATTTCTAAACTGAACTTTATCATCTAAAAACCAATTTCAGACTCAAACTGTTTGTTAAGCCATTAAACACGAAGCCTTCCTTCAGAGTTACTTCGCTACTTGTTACAGTATATTGTAAGTCCAAGCTTCAATAAAATCGCCAAGAAGATTCACTGTTTAGAAGGACACTGTAGCAAAACGGCATCATTACTCAAAAGTACATGTAAGGCCTGAAGTCCTATTAATCCCTGTAAGCGTACTTGCAAAAACCATTCACCCACATAGGGTCTTGACTGGTGGCTTTTTCCAGTTTCTTATTTTTCACTCTAACCAAAACACATGTAGCTACTATTGTTAGGATGCAAGAAAGGATCTACAAGAATATATTCACAGTAAGAGACAGTCACTAAATCAGTTTACTCAGAAATTCTCTTCCCAACACAGTGCAAGTGGTGAGCTCAGCTAGTGACAAACCTTCACTATTATTTTAATAAAATAAACCACAGTGTCACAGACCTCTCTCAGCTATGAGTCTTAACATTTAAATGTTGGTCACCACTATTACTGCAAAAATCTCCTTCTCCCTCCCCAGTCAAGAATCTCAGGTGTAGGGCAGGAACACTGAGCTGACTCTGCTTGGGACACTGCACAATGACAGCACAGATTCCTGAATAGTTTCAAAATCCTTGAGCCATTCTGAGCCTTGTTACTGAACAGCAAACCTTTGGGAGAAGGTGAATAGTTATACAGGGATGAAATACTGTCTTCCTGTGTAACTGTTTTCAGGACTAAAACTGGGACCATGCTGGATGCTAATACTTTGTTACAGCACTATTCCTTTAGCTCCTACAGGAATATCCATTTTAAAAACCTGAAATCCATTTGTCAGCTCCTCTAGTTTTAATAAAGTTTCCAAGGTAGCAGAGAGACCCACAGTACCATGGGAAGAGGGACTGGGATTCTAAAAGTCAGGCTATCATTAGAGATAGAGTAATTTTTCACTATCTGGCACAGACTGGCCAACAGGCAGAGGAGACTTATGACTGAGCTGGAGGGACCTCCTGTTGCATCCCCAAGCTGCAAACTTCTTTGGCTGCTTATTGTTCTTAACCTCCTCTGTGCACTTAGTGCAATGACTGTCTTTAGCCTGGAGCTTAGCCTGACATCGGAGCAGTGGGACACACTTTCTTTAACTTTAGCAGGTTTTTCAGCTATGAAATAAATATCACTCAAGTCAGGAAGAGGGGGGAAAGACAGAAATGACAGGCAAGTACTTTGCATTGTTAGCTGGTTGAAAACAAAATTGTCATGTAGGAAATTTTGCGTGAGAAAAAACCCACAAAACTGTTCTTACTCTGAATAGGAGATCTTGAAGTCCTTTCTCAGTGTTATTCTCAAGACCTTCTGCTGGAAAATAACACTGCCATTGCGGACTTGCTGGCTCATTCAACCTTCACATCTGGGTAGGAAGTTGGCTATAGACTTTAGAAGAAGTGCACTCCAAACAAAGGGAAGATTTAGAAACTTCACCTATCATGAAAGCAATGTCATACTGATAATGGCTGACAAGATTTTAAGAGTATTCATTGAGGGTAGCAAGGGAGCCCCAGCTTTCAAATTCCCTAAAGCAGAACAGCTTTTGGTAAATGCTGAGTACTCACCCGGAATACCAGATCTTCTTAAGGAATATTCAAAAACTGAGATATCCAAAATTGTTAAACATTTGAAAATCTTGGTTTGTGACTACTGCTGAAGCAATAGTTTGTGAAAATGCATCTGAGACTATCAGGATTTCTGTATAAAGGTTTTTTAAAAAATTATCCATCTGTCCATCTGTCTTAAGGTGCACCTTTCTGTCACACTATTCTCCGATGACACAGATGCAATACATTACTAACAGGTTGGTCTTACAGAGAGTTCAAAATTTAGAAAAGTGGCACATCTTAAAACTCATTATATTCACTTACAAAAAGCTTCTCTAAAAAGCACTTGTCTTGTATTTTGTAATGAAGGTATTTACACTCCTATATCAGAGGATACAGAGATCAACGCTCAGTGAAATTTTTCTTTCAGAAAGTTCTTTGTTATAAAATATGAAGTGGGTTTTACTGTTCAGTGATCCCTGATCTTTACTGCTCACTGAGTGTGCTTCCAACCTGGTTGAAGGTTTGATATCTAAATTTCCAGTACAGGTGAAACATTTAGGACGGTATCCTAATACGACTGATAACACTTGCTTGTTTCTATTTATTTTTTTTTTATACAGTTCACACCAGCACAATTTTTTCATACAAGTAAAAAAGGTCTATTTTGCCACAATAACTAACATATCTATTTTTCCATGTACCTTACCGAAGACACAAGTCTTCATATCAGAACATAAAAAATGTTCCCATTACAGTCTCCGTAGTTGATTACTTCTTTTAAGTAACTATTTTCATCCCTATCATAGCTCTGACTCTCTCATTGTGTTTCAAAATAACTTCTGTGTGTTTTGCAAATAACCAGTTTATCCAAGGTGCAGAAATACGTGTCTGCTTTGAAATAAAGAAAACATAACATGTTGTGCTTTGCATCTGTTTTCAACACTAGAAACTATACTGATGTAAAGCAAAAGGTGGAATGTCTTTCCCCATCCAAACTCCAAGACCTTCTATCTGGGCCAGACTTTGATATTTGCCCCTTGGCTGGGAATCCACATATCCAACTTCACACTTAGCTGCAGTGAAGTAGCCCTGCAGGCAGGCCAACTTCAACGAATCACTAGTGGTATCATCATTAAAATCCTGCTGAAGGTCACCATGGAAACCGCCTGCTGAGGCTTCGCTGCTGCACTCGGCATCTCCTAATCAGCTACCATGTGAAATGCAAATTCAGACAGTCTGAAAATTAGTCAAGAAGAATAGAGGATGAGGATGCAGATATGTGAAATATTCATGCGCTTCATGGAAAAAGGAAGACAGCATGAATGACACAACAAAGAACGGCCCCTGACATTCTTGCTATCATTTTGCATTATTGTTCACACCCTACTGTATTTCTAGGCCTCCAGTTCTGAAGTTGGTTATATGAACTGCCACATTTATAGTCTACAATAAATAATAATTAAAAACAGCCAAGGTAAAATGACTAATTGGAAAACCCACAGAGGTACACTATATAAATTACACAATAGATCATTATTTCATCCTTTATAACATCGCTGGATTATCTTTTTAAGTCCAGTTTGTTTCATAAAAGGGGAAAAATTGTAACTATAAATACAAAACAAAACACTGGGCAGTAATCTTTTATTAATAGTCTAATGCCTGTCTTTGAAAGCAAAAAAAATTCAGAAAGTTCAGAATTACAAACCCTATCTATAAATGAAATTGCACAACGCTTTTTCTTTTTTTTTTTTAAAGTATTTTACTGCTTGTGTTTATTTGTGCTTTCAAAGTAATCTTTAATTCATGTAGGCTGAATTCAATTAAAATTGGTTACTAATATGCGTGCTTTATTTTACAGCTTCTATCAGTTTGCCCTGTTCTTTCCAAAGTGGGAAAGTGTTTCACAACTGGCATCTCAGAACATTAAGAAGCAAGCATTTATATTTTTTCACTCTGCTACTCATACTAAGAAAAATACTTATTTGATTTGGTTTCTTTTGATTTTGGAGCTTTAAAAAAAGCAAGTACCTCCCCTTAAATGCATTAATGACAGTAAAGGACTGTTACCTATCAGCTTAAAACAAACACTGCTGTGATAGAAGTGCATTGTTCAAATTCAATTATGTTATGTCTGCCTGTATTTCTCTGAAATTTTCTATTAGTGTTGTCAAGACCCACTCTTTCTTGCAAAAGAACTGCCGTTCAATTGTATCAAATTTTATAATGCAGACAAATGGGAACTAAACAATTCATTTTTACTGGTGAGTTACATTATATCTGTTTTAATGCAAGCCCCTAAAGAAACAAGGCTAGTACACTAATTCACTGTGCAACATAAACTTGTATAGTTGTGCTTTTAGAAAAGCATACTACAGATGTAAGACTCAATCCCATTCTGACATGTAGAACATATCATGCATTCTAGGAAAGAATTTCGTCATACTTGCGAGGAAGCTCAATGAAATTAAGTTAACAGTATGAGGTTTCCACCATCAATCCCCTCAGATTTAAGATCCCATCAGAGACTTGTTTCGACAAGAACATTTGAGCAAGTTCAACAAGCAAACACTTAAGGGCATAACCTGCAAATAACGTAAAATCACACAAGTTCATTTACTTCCATCGAAGCGTGCCAGCGTACATCAACTGAGGATCTAGCCCATGCAAAGGAAAGTTACTTACTTCCTCTGAATAGTGATCTGAAGGGAGAGGTGGGTAGTCACACTGTTCTATCTTCTTGCACAGGGAGTACAAGTTCATTTTATCACCATAAAAGGGACTCTGCAGCGCAGCCATCTGTTTAAAGAAAATGTACGGTTCTCTTTTGTGTTTTTAAGTAAACCTGGTTTTGTCACAAAACCTGTAACGCTAACAAGTCAAAAGTGATTTTCAACAACTTTCAATTCCCTGCTTAGAAGTGTCACAGTGCTATAAACAGAAGTTCCAAAACTATTACTGTAACCAGTGTGTGTGTACTTATTCTATGTCGTACCGTCGCACCTGTCACAATCCTCGTATTGCAATATTTGAACTGTATACCATTAGAGTTTTATTAACAGAGCATGAGGAAAAATCGAGTAGTTTCTGATACTGCTATGAGCGTGGATGGTCCTCACATAACAAGGGAGATCAAAAAAACCCCAAAACCTACCACGTAGTTTTCCTCTGAAGACCTTTTGGAAGAAAACATGTAATTTATCTGAAAATATTACCTGATCTAAAGCAATACCATATGTTGAAAATCCTGGATAACAGTAGCAGATTTTGTAATCTTCCATAGCTACTACACTAGACTTCAATACAGGGTTTTTTTTTTAAAGGAAGAAAACTAAACACTTCCAAAAAACCCCAAACGCAAGAACTTCATAATTCAGTATGTTATTCAAAAATACTTTTAAAAAAAATCCCAAAACCTCATCAAAAGTGCAGAACTGGCACCCATGACTATAATTCAGTTTAATAAAAAATTAATATCTGTTGGAGAGCACTTATATAAATGATTAGCTTAAAACTAGCATTAGTAAACCTACACTTTATTTCCAGACAATGCTACAACTTGACATTTAAGGTAGAAACAAACGCTATGGTTAGCAGGATTACAAATTTAAAGATTCATTTAAAATCTCTCCATTCTGTTCAAAGCCTTCTAAGTCTTTGAACCGCAGCAGCACGAATGCTGCTTTGAGTGCAGTGCTGCCCCAAAGTCAGTCACCCTTTTCTACATGTGCTAATAAGTTTGATTTTGGAAGGACAATGTGTACATTCCCCAGACAGGCAGAGTGTGTGTGAAACACGCTAGTCCATGCTGTGCTACTCAGTGAGCTTCAGCAGGGACAGGACAAGCTGAAAATGGCTCTCATCTGTCTTGTGTTCTTCCAGATAGCAGTTTAACTCTTTCAGGTCTAAGCACCAATATCACTGGGGGAAAATGTACGAAGAAAATTATCAAAATTCTCTTATGTTTCTTTTACAGCTGATAAAAATGCTCCTAAATAGTTCAGTACTTTTTCATATTAACTTCAAGTAACAATAAATAATTTTAAAGCTCCCAAAACAGATACCATGCTACAGTTCCATTCTACACTCCTCCCAAAAATTCTGTAACTGTACTACCAAACTGATGTTAATTTTTGGATTTACATGACATTATCTCTTACCTGAAAAAGAATGTTAAAAATGCAAGCTAAAGACCAAAAAAGAAAAGAAAAGAAAAGAAGAACAATCAACTGCAGGGTCTGTATGCATGCAGAAATTCTAAATAAATGCACAGATACTCATTTTCGTACTCTAGGTGTTCATTAAAAAGTACTTTTGTTTGAATGCTGCGGAGTGTTAAAAAAATTCTGAATGTCCCCTAAGGAGTTAAAACAGGAATACTATATTTTCATGCATCTCCTGCTTTGACAGATGAAAAATGTCAACTGTCCTGTTTTTATTTTCAAGCTTTTGCACTATTCATCTGGTTCATTAGTGCATCTCGCTGCTGCCCCTGACAGCTGCTCGCCCTCTCCTCCCAGCAGCTGAATTTTTCAGGCTAATTTGATCCTCCACACTGAGACGATCGCTAGAATGATTGACTTGCTCCCTGACCTCCAGGGTCTGACTTTCCTGATTAGTATTCTGGGGGTGTCTGAGGGACGAAAGCCCACTGTCTGTCTTCAGGGCTGGTGGCAGCTCGCTCTCGCTCTTTTTTTTTTTTTTTTTTTTTTGAACTGTAAGCCACCAACCTACAACCCTGTAAGGATGCAATTGCAACGCTGAACAATAAAAGGAAACGTGTAAGACCTACTTTTCCATGTAAAGGTCCATGTAGCAAAAGCACAGCATCTTGATTTTAATTAGTAAAGTCTACTTTGTTGCATATCAATTAAAATTCCAGTGGTAGTGTTTTTGAGGTTTCAGAAATACCTGGGGCTCTAAAAAAAACCCCAGACTTTAAAATATACTTTCAAAAATCTTACTGGCCACATAGTACTGAATAATAGGCTGTAATATAGGTTAGAAATAATTTTTAAAAACAACATATA
>JAVJGI010000032.1:942525-953227 GCA_035590275.1 Ibycter americanus
TATTATAGCAAATTAGTCTAAACTTAAATTAAAACATAACTGAGAAGAGTTTAGCAGCAATTATTTATTAAGGAGTGACAAACATGCCACAGCTTTTCTCCAATTAAGCTGGAGAGAATCCAGAGCACATATGAGCACACATCAACAAGAAATCAATATAGTAAAACATGCTAAAATACAGGCAATAGACACCCAGCACAACACTGCACGGATAATAAAAATGTCATGCATTAGTCCACATGTCTTGAAGATGCTTAAGTAACCACTTTCAAATAATTAAAAAAAAAAAAAAAAAGAAAAATGCTAAGCATATATTTTGAGTTTATTATACCTAAAATTTCAAAATTACATCTAAATGATCAACAAAAAAAACCCTCCACCACCACAAACATCTGATATGTTGTAGAATTAACTAAATGGGATAAATGCACCTCTAAAAAAAATCAAAAGCTATAGTCAAAGACACTGCCATATACTATAGCTGTATTAATATATATCAACAATAAGTATGCTAATAATTACTTTATTCTTACAATAAGGAAAAAAATCCAAACATATCTCCATATCAACTTCAATACCATCCTGGTAAAACTTCTAAAATAAATGAAAAGAGAATGGTATTTAAACATGCTGAGTTAATCAATGAATTAAGTTATTTAGCTATTTTGAAATTATTTACGAGATCAAAGAAAAATTAATATTCACATATACAGCACATACTACAGTATCAAAGCAGCAAGCTCAAAAATTTTTTTTCTTTAGAAAAGTGCTATTGATTTGTATTCAGCAATTTTATCTAATATAGAAGAAAACTTAACTTTAAAAAATTAACATTTATTTTATGTAATAATTACTTATTCAAGTGTTTTATTTATTCGTTTAGAGTTTTAATAAAATTCCTTAAGAAAACCAGTAAGGGGAAAAGAAGTAGTAATAGTGAAAAAATCTTCATCTACTGTTATGCTATCTTTAGGCTCCTGCTTGCACAAGTGTGTAAAATCAAGCATTGAAATTGATGGCAGTTGCCGTGGTCAGTACTAAGGAATCCCAATATGGGATTAAGTTTCAGTTCAGGACTTAAACTTTTAAATACTTGCTATGAGGTATCAGACTTCATTCCCATCAATTGTTCCCAACATTTAGAAGCAACAGCTATACATAGATCTGTAAAGTCTGCAGAACTGCAATACAGGTATTTGCCCTTTTAATATTTAAACTATTACTGGAGACAATTCACCTAGTAGTAACAAACATCTTTAACAGGTTGACAATGTTTTCTACAAAATCATTAAAATAACAGGAGGTGCCAAGCCTGTTTGAGTATGCGTTAAATGAGTTCTGCTGACTCACTGAGGCAGGTGGCTTGTAGGTAAATGAAAAGTGAGTTGGGTATATTAGTTTTTATCTGGAACACAAAATCAATTTTTTTTCCAGCATCCTTCAACAGAAGTGTTTAGTCTTTTGCTCAACAAATGATATGCAAAGAACTTTGAAGACGTAGTTGCCTTAGAAGCCTACCTGTTCTTCCCACCTTCATTCACCTCAATTTTAATTTGCACATATAGATCTTTTCTTTCTCGAAATACAGCACCATTTACAATTGTGTGTCACCTACCAATCTTGACCATATGAATACAGAAAATAACTAACAATTATAGTTTAACCAACTGGAGGAGAAGAAAGAGTAGAAAAAATTACATATGTCTGTGCAGCATAAGTCATCATCTTGAAAGTTAATCCAAGCTAGTAGTAATAAGTACTCAGTAACCCATTTTTAAAATTGTTTTAGCTAGGTTTTAAATAATTTTAAAGAAATTAAACTGGTATTAAAATAACTATATTGCAGTTTTTGAAAGCATTAGTTCGCATACTCAAGCCAGTCCTACTATTTCTCGATGCATATATTACCAAAATCATATAATCAAAGGCCATTAAAATACCTAGAAGAATTTTACATGTGCTTGCCTTCATTAATAGTTCAATTACACCCAATCTTCAACAAATAGCTGTAAAATCTTTGTAGCAAGCCCAGTAAAAGGCAAATCTTGAGTAATACATAAATAAAAAAGTATTTCATATGTTGAAGTTACATAAGAATTCTCATCACTAATATTAAAGACAGACATAATAGCTGAAAAGTAGGTTTTCCACAATGTTACCTACTCTTCTAAACTACAAACACATAGAAATAGATCCTAAAACAGTACTTAATACATTTGGAGGGGAGGGAAGGGGGTGAGGAGCACAGTGTTATTAAGTTCACTGTATATATCAATATTACCTCATACAGCAGACAGCCTAGAGACCAGATGTCAGACTTGAAGTTGTAACCATTTTCGTGTATTCTCTCTGGAGACATATAATAAGGTGTACCAACTGCAATAAATACAGAAGTATTTTTGAATGAAAATTTCTGTTCTTATACAGTAGTAAAAGTGCAGTTTTCCTGGTTGAAAAACATTTTTCGTCTTCTGTTCCTCATTTTCCTGCATGTATAATTTCAATACATACTTATGACTCTTCAGTTTGACAGAAATACACACAAAATTAGGTATTTATTTCATCCAGTGCAGCTTTATTTTTTACTACTGATATCTGATTACCAGAACTGTTCAGTTGTAGAATACTTCCAATTTTTTCTTTTAAAGAAGCTCAAAAATAATTATTTTCTTCTGAAGAGAACCAAGGGAACATAGTACATGCACACACACATGCCCACTCCTTTCCAAACTGTTATCACTGTGGCTGGAAATAACAACAGCTAGAAATTCCCTTTCATGGCTTGTATTTACTTATTTATTAAACGAGTCGTCTGTTCTTCCTTTTGAGAATATACAAATCCGAAAAAGACGCTTTCGAAACTAATACACACAATTTAGTTTGAATATCTGAAACTAAAACTGAGCCTGAAAGCCAGGATCTTCAGCTTCCCAGAGAGGAAGGCAGGAAAACCTGTGAGCCCAGCAGAAGCCGAGGTTCCTACAAGCGACTCGGCCATCTGCTGCAGGACTAGACTCAGAGAGCTTTTCAGGTCCCAAATCTGTGGCTGTCCTAGCTTAATCCTGCCTCAGAGCTGTGGGCTCTGGAGACATCTGCTCTTGAAAAGCAGCATTTACTAGGACTGTCCCAGAGCAAATTTACATTGGATAGTCCAGGCCATCTCTCCCTTGATTTTCATCATACCCTACCCATCTGTGTCACAAGTTACTTGGAAGAAAGAAATTCTGAGATATGTTTCAGCTCTGTAAAAAGTCATTAAAAAAAAAAATTAGTATCCACATGAAGGGTTCATATGTGACAGATCAATAAAAAAGACATTACAAAAAACAACAGCAGTGGTAATTTTGGTGCATTGTCTCTGAACTTGCTCCCTATATCCCCCCAAATGACTGCCTAACAGCAAACAGAGTCACAGATCTATGTAGATTTTCACTTCAATTTTGTGTGGAATATTTTGAGCACTGAATCCTGGTGATGAAAACCAGCTGAGTTTTATCAATTGAATACAAGTTGCTCTTATTTCAAAACTAAACATCTTGCAACACAGCCAGGTATTAAAATCAGCACTATCACTTCAAACTACAAAAATTACAGTATGAACCCCAGACTACTTTAACACAGAGATCTCGTACCACTTCTGAATTCGCCTCACCTATTCAGAATTGATCTCTGTATGAATACTGGAAATGGAGATATAATGAATATGTAAGTAATTCCAATCTGAACAATCAATTTAATAGCTTTAATTAATCAGATCAATAATTCTACTCAAATGTGCAAAAGTTAAGGTTCTTTCCTTGACAATGTGCCCTATCTTTTAGAAAGGCTGACATCTCAAACTATGTCATACTACCTTAGGAAGGAAGTGGGGGGAGCAGGCAGCGAGGGGGAGGGGAAGTGCTTTCCTACTTGAAAGGCTCAGCTCAGATTGGGAAATGCAGTACCACCTTCTCCCAGGTCAGGCCACTGCTGCTGGTAGCCCATAATTTCAGCTGATCTCCTTCTTGGAAAACAATACTGAAAACAATACTCCAAACCAATATAAACTGAGAACGTGCTTCTCTAACAGATACGCAAGGACAGGGGTCCCATATTGCATCCTACAATGGATTTCGCCCCCTAAATATTTCAGAGGAGACTTGCAACCCCAGGAAAGCAGAGGGTGCCGTGGCCCCTCTCCCCAGAGGCTCCCTTAGTGCTGGCCCGAGGAACCATTGCAGCTCCGAACTGAGAATGCAAAAGATCAAGAGCTTAAGAAGAGAAAGGCTGGGGAAAGGCAACTCAAAATGATGGAGTACTGTGAAAATCATTTACTCTCCTGGGATGCTTGTATTCACCCAAAACAGAGGAATGGTCAAGAAGGATGGTCTTTTTCCTGCAAAACAACAGGCATGCAGATGGGTGGACTGCAACACCAAAATAACTACCAGAATATCCAGAAGCAATTCTGTTATTCTAATGTATCAGCAGCAGTACTTTAATGTGTGTTTAATGACAGCTATCTTAAAATTGCAAACTAAATAAACAACAATTGGCATGACACAGCTTTCATATTTTTATTATCCTCACTGTTGTACTTTCCCCTTGAATTTCTTCTTTTTTTTTTTTTACCTCAAGGACTTGTGAGCTTGGAAACCTCTGAAAATTCTCAGCTGTATTTTGTATCCATTAACTAATGCACTGGTTTAGTATACTCTGATGCTTTGTTGACAGAATTCATCTAACAACAAAAAGTAAGTTTAATAGTAATCTGGTTCTTAGCTGGTTACAGCAGCACTGCCTTTGCTGCTCTGAGACATCACACAAGTAGCTGGCAGTGAGTAATGTGCCAGAAAGAGGCTTCACAGAAACCACAGGGGACAGCTGAAAACAGAGAGGTTTGAAGGTTCATAGTTTACCAAAAGCAAAGGTAATTTTAACCAGTAGCTCTGGGAAGCCTGCTGATACATTAGAGGTCTGATATGACTGTGAAAGATTGATGATAGTGAAAAGGAAGAACAAACGCTATCATTTTACAGCATTTAGCCTAGTGTAACACCTTAACTGCAATACAACCTGAAGCCCTCGATGACCAACAAGTGAAAGGAGTTGAAGTTACAGTATGTTAGTCATTGAATCACAAAAACAATCTGAAGATCTAGACATCATTACCACTTGTAAACTGTTTTTAACAGAACATGACACAAAACATTCATTATTCTGACATCCAGGAACTACTAAAGGCATTGCAACAAATCTTTAAAACAGTGAGCAATCTTGGTATGTACTGCTGGCAAGCAACTACCAGGTGTGATTATACATTATGTTTCTGCCCCAGATTATTTTTATTTTTTTTTTTCCTGGTAAGTGAAATACAGTATCACAATACTATAAAGACCTGTGACTTTCTTCACTCATCTAAGGACACATGAGTGGGATTAATACAAGACACAGGTGTAACACATTAAGGTGCCTATGTTTTTAAGCACACAATCTGTAACTTTAGCATTCTGTTCACTGCATTTGCACATCTCTGCTAACCTGCAGGTCTGAATAGTAATCTCCTTGAAAATGGCCTGGGTCAAATAAACTGCTTTCTCAGAATATGCTGCTGCTCTGGAGCTCCCTCCCTTTAAAGATGCTGCAGATCCAGAAAGTGTTGTTTCTTCATGCAAGCTTTCTGCTATTGGGAGAGGTAATGGACATAATGGCAATGGTGGTTATCAGGGGACAAGAAGCTAGATCTGAAGGATCAGAGGCAAAGAAATTATGAAGGGAGTTATGATACAAACAGTCCATCTTATTACCTGCATAAACACATAACTCACACTGCAGCCGAGTTAGAGAAGAGAGTGTTCACTTAAAAACCAACAATGCATTGAAAAGTTGAATGAAATACAGTAACTAGTGCTAAATACTACCAAGCATTTTTAAGCTGGGAGAAAAATCTGCCTGGTAAACATTAATACTACTTACACAAAACAATTTAATGGCTGATTCAGAAGGTGTTTAATAGACTAGTTTTAAAAAAGGCCATATAATTATTACTGACATTCCATGCATCGGAATATGTAACTATCCAAGTTCAGGAAAGGGGCTAAAAATCACTTTAGTAGCTCTTCTAACTTTTTAAGAACTCCAAAACAAGACTTAAGTTTAAAAAAAAAAAAAAAAAAAAAAAGCCCAATTTATTTAAGTAATCAAAAGACACAGTTTATGAATGACTTAAATGTCCATATGATCACAGGAATTTTATAGTAAGAGTTCAACACAACATGCGAGTGCTTAACAAGATGAATAGCTGATGCTTAAGGCAAAGTTACAAATAAGCTGCAGTTACAGAACAGTGAGGGTAACCAACCACTGACACAACAAATTCTCCATAACTGTAATTTACTGCCCCCCCCCCCCCCTCATTCATTTTAATATGGGTGCAGGATATTTGTAAGTCATAGACTTGTCTTCAGCCACAGCGATGGGACCTAAAATACTGCACTTATTCAAAGTTATTCTGCAACATAGCCAACATAGCCTACATTATGCAAATAGTCTAACTGCAGAAATTAATCTATAAATATCTTGGATTAATTTATAATGTAGCATTGTAACAGCACACTAATTTATCTTCAGCTTTCAAATTACTGTAAGAGATCTCAGGGTTTTGTACATAAAATAAGAGCTGGTTTAATACAGCTTCTTTGATGACTGCAATGGATCAGCTGCAGATTTCCCTGCTAGCCTTTCCCGTACACTCAGTGTGCAGGTTCTGAAAATGGTTTGGTTTACAGTAGTAATGTGGACCTTATTCTAGTCACAGCAAAACAGTGCTACATACCACCACCTCAGCACTGGCTCTGATACCCTCCGCTGGGTTGGAGATCCATATGTAAGAGGAAAGAATAGTATTCGCACACATTTTTACAAGGTATTTTACGCCCCACAACCTGCGTGACTTTACAATCAAATCCCACAAAACATGGCTCTATTCTGGGGACCGGAGTACCATGGAAATGACAGAAGTTGTCAAACCACACAAACACCAGAATTCAATACAGATGATCCTTTGTTTTCAAGCATTTTAAGAAGGCTGTAGATCTGCTCCTTTGCCCTGCAAGAAGGTATTCACATCACAGCAGCAGGGTCCGCCTGGACAGTATACCATGCAGCTCGCTAGTACAACCACACTGGAGAACTGAAGAATTTATTATTTTTTTTTAATTGAAATAATAAAATATGGACTATCCTGAAATCTACTGAATGGCTAACAAAGGTAAAAACTGTACGTTTCCATGAGCTGGCCTCAGAACTGCCATTTCACCACAAAGCATTAAGGCCTGGCATTCAGTGATTAAAAAAAAAAAACCACCAAAAAACCAGCAACAACAACAAGAAACACCCAGTCACAGGGAAAGGAATAAGCAGCCTTTCTTGGATCATCTTCCCCTTTCTAATATAAAAGTCTTCTGAAAACAAAAAATTTTGTCAAGTTTGCATCAAATCAACACCACCTAATGCCTCCATTTCCTGTACATTTTTGAAAGAAAGATTTTCTGGTTTTGAAAGGGTATATACATGCCAGAACAGAAAATTCTATTGTTTTGATAAGACTGTATAGAAACAGTCAGGAACATTAACAAACCCTGTCCAGTGCAGTATTTTCATTTGTTTCAAATGGACCATCAGCAAGTATTCTAATTAAATCAGTATTATTCATAATTAGCAGTTAGAAGCTGTAGCTAATGAAAATTTTAGTACGTTTCTTTATCTCTGAAAGCCTGAATCTAGTTTGCTACTGAAATTTTTATAAAGCCTGCAAACCAGTATAAATTGCTACACATAATATGTTTTTAATTCACTGCGTTTTGTGCACCATAGGTTTATGGAATCATAAAAAGCTACAACTTCGAATGAAATTTCAGGAAAACCAGCATCAGAAACTGCATGAGAAATTAATTTTTAAAAATGTTCTCTGCTAGTGACATGGTAAATCAGAGTGCCACTGTCACCTAAGTTAAGAGCTGAACAAAAACTTTTTCCTAGGCTGAATTCTGACATTAGATCATAATTAAGAGGGAAATAGGAAAAGACGAGATGGGGAAAAAAAGAAAATAAAATTAACAGCTCCTCTACTAAGGCACAGCACCCAACACTAGAAACAAAGCTTCCATCTCCCTACTCCCCGCTCTCTAGATGACTCTTGTATGTGTAAGATGAACTTTAAAGGGCTTGGGGGTTTTACACAGTTTTCAACTCTAGCTCAGTCTGCAGTCCCTTTGCAGCCATTCCCCTGCAACAAGCCAAAGTAACCCAGGGTTGAAGCAGTTTGTTCCTCTTTTAACTTCCTGACTTCTGCCACAGAACACAATTCTAGCTCTCCCGCCCTCACAACTGACTTTTGCTGCCTTTTTGCACTCCTGCCCACAGATTAGGATTTACAGCTTTCTGCAAATACAGTCCAGGAGCAGCTCCCTCTTCACACTGCTCGTTTACATCCTCCTTCCATTGACAGGCAGTAGCAGGATCTAGCTATGGCAAATAAAATTGTCCACAGTGCTGCCAGATACAGCCACTGGGCTACAATGGCAGCACTTTTTATATGATACACTGTGCCATGAACTAGTATCAGATCTTTAGGGCTATATCTGAACTTCAACGTCGAACCCAAGCACATTTCCAGTCTTGTCTCACAGCTTTTCTTCTGTCTCTTTCTCTCTCTTTTTTATTAATGCAAGATTGCACGTCTGTGTCTGAATTTCACCTCAGTCCTATTAAGATCTTACCAGTTACTTATGGTTTTGACTATACCAGTATCAGTATGCACCAAACATGATAAAAAAAATAGGAAGGCACAAAAGAGTGACCAAAGGCTTTCTGAAAGACAAGGAAGTAAGGATTGTACCAAAAATTTCCTTTCTAAAACAGGGGGTTTTGACTGTTAAGTATCACCCACACCTCAAATGTGGTACAAACACGCTGCACATCAATCCTCTCTCTTTTTCCCCACTGTACTGATAACTGAGACTATCTGAATAAAGTTAAATTAAAAGGCAAAGATAAGTATGGCATAATTTAATCCAAGAATTCTGATTTTTCATTGTCTAATTAGAAACATCAGCATCTAAGCAAACACATTTCTTCCTGTCCTCCTGTGGCCCTAAGATAGGGATTTAGGTATTACTTCACCATTCTTGGTTTTCTTAGATATTATCTTTCTTATCATGCACTCTTGTCAGGCATATAAAAATATCCAAATGCCTAATTACAGAATTGTCACTGTCATTTGTTTAAAATTCTCACTGAGCACCACATGAATTGATTTTACCTATGTGTATTCAAGTATCAGTAAGGCGTTCTGCCTGCCTCAATACCCAGCACAAGGAACAGGAGACAATTCTGGATAGCCCTGCTTTTGAGGGGTCTGAAAGTTCATTTCACACCCTTTGCAGTCAGTGAACGGGCTTGAATTCAGCAACCAGTAAACATAGTCACTTCAGCAGGGGAAAATAATTTTTTTTTTTTTTTTTTTTTAACTAAGACACCTATGTAACCATACTATAAACACTAACTCTTACATTTCTCATTAAAGCAGACGCTACTCTATTTACAAGTCTTTTCTCTTTTAGAGAGATCCTCTTAGATTCTGTCATTTGTCCATTCCCTATATTTAAACTTAGAGTATCTGCCAAACTTTTACTTTTTCTTCTTTAAAGGCTTCTTAATCACTCTAGTCTCCACATGCTACTCAAAAGATGCAAGTTATATAAAAATTTTGTTTGGAAAAAGACAATACAATGTTATTTTTTATGTGCTATCGAAGAGTAAACTGGGCATTTCAGAAAGGTTTTTTTCCTCTATTCTTATAAAAGTTTTCTAGGATTTATTTTTGGGTTTTGTTTCAGGCTGTTTTGTTTTTGAAGTCTTTGTGGTTCATAAAGCCTAATTCTGATCTCTCCTTGACTTATTTGGCTTATATTGAGAAATTCTACCTTAAAATAGGGAAGCTCCTCTGTTAGCGTTTCAAGGCATATAACCAACATCATCAATGCTACCTGTACAAGCATACAGAACTACGAAATTCTTTCCAACACTGATTAAAGTACAAATGATTTTTTTAAAAGTGCATCCGTATGACTGATCTTATTTTTTCCCAGCCTTTCTAGAAAACACTACCGTCACGAAGACTTGTTTTGAGCCAGGAATGTACACTAAATGATTCAAACAAAGGAGGCAGGGGGGAACACACCAGCAAACTGTACTGCTGAAAGTGACACCACAGTGTTACAGCTTTTCTGTATTTGTCCATGGTGCTGACCATCTTTATTATTATCATTAAAGCTTTAGTTGGACCTAACCTTTTTCTTCCTCCTCATGAGTTAGCACAGCATTTTTACCACATAAAACAATCCACCACTCCAACACCTGTACCTCAGAGAAAGCTTACCTAAAGAATGTGCAGCTGTGGTTTTGGAGCTGAAAAATCGACCAAGTCCAAGGTCTCCAAGCTTTACTACCCCTGTAGCTGTAATGAACACATTAGCTGGCTTGATATCTAAAAAAAAAAAAAAATTTTGAAAAATTTAGAAGTCACAATGAGGTTGCAAGAAAAGCTACTGCTTTATTAATAATAGACCAAAAGAAGTTTTTATTTACAGCTAACTAACAAAATTTGACCGTGCTGTTCAGAAAGAGCAAGTTTGGGATACAGAATTTCAAATTAATTATT
>JAVJGI010000032.1:953327-982039 GCA_035590275.1 Ibycter americanus
AAATTTGACTGTGCTGTTCAGAAAGAGCAAGTTTGGGATACAAAATTTCAAATTAATTATTTGAATAGTACAAAAATCACTCAAGCAAAAAACTAAGAGCCATGGAAAGTATTAAAAAAACCAAACACACAAGCAAGCAAACAGCAACACAAAAACCAAACCCCAAAAAAAACCACACCCAAAGAAACATACATAGTGAGTTCATTCCTACTTTATATAAGGACTTCCATTAGAACTAGAAAACCTCTCATTATGTCTTAAATAACAGACCAAACATGTTTTCCAGAACGGTAAAACGTATTTTTTATCATTTGTGCTGATCAGATTACCCACAGTGGCATGATGTTATTTGAAATCGGTAACCGATTCTCTTTAATAGCAGGCATTAAAAAAAGCAGCAAGTTTACTCAGGAGAATGGTTATTTGAACTCGTCAATAGAATTGGGCTAATCAAGTAGAAACAAAGAAAAATAATGATGTACACCCCAGACAGTTATTTTTCACAAGTAATATTCCGTTTAAGTTTTAATCCAATCCTTTAGAGACAACAGCAAAGATTTTTGAAAAGGTACCTATCCTGTTAGCTTTCTAAATCAACTGACCTGGTATTTGTTTGCAAGTGGGCATGGCTCTTACTCAGCTCAAGAGCAATGCACTGTAGCTCTCAAAGAAAAATCACTTAACTTTGATAAGAGGGGATTACAGTTTGCATAAGATAAGGGTACAGTAAAAGGAATGGTTAATAAACCATTCAACCAGCATTTTCATGTTTCCAATAAAAAGTTACAAAACCTTATAAGCTTTAGAGAGGAAGACAGAAGCAATTATGCTGCTATCTGACCTAGTTTGCAGGAGTTTGGATCACCCTTTGTGTAACAATCCAACACAGCTATCAGCTCAACTTAAAAATAGCTTTAGTTGTCATTGGGTTTGGTGTGTTACCATGGAATTGTTATATTTGCCATAGGCTTGCCAGAAACTTTGAAAGTAGCATTTCAGTTTAAGGAATTTAAACTCATTTTGGTATTGAGCTTGAATATACTGAAATAAACTAGTTTGGTCATAAAAGCATTAAAGAAAGAAGGAGGGAAAAAAAGGAAAGAAAGCATCCATAATTTTATGTCCCTCTCTCCGTATAATTTGCACTTGCAGGTATCTGTACATATCCATAAAGGCAGGGGGGTGGGAAGGAGACTCACAAGGGAAAGCCATTTGCAGGAGCAGAGGCATCTAAGTTGATCTGCTGAAGGGTGCAACGTCTCCAGCTGCAAATGACAAAGCTCAGCAGAGATCAAGGGACTTCTGCTTTCAGGCAGCTATTTGCACCCAAGCAGAAGGAAACCACCAACTTAAGACATGTAATTTCACCTGAACCCAAAGAGACAGCCCAAATACAACTTGCAACTCATAGCCAGAGGGATTTCCAAGGCAAAAAAAAAACCCTGTACATTTGAGAAGCAGCTATGCTACTATCTGTTTTCTTTGACTCAGTTACAAGGTAAAAATGAAGACAACATACAGAGGAGACAGCAGTACTGAGGTTTAAAATTGGGAAAAGAGATTTAGTACCTGACAGGGATAGCTGGCAACTACAAGGGCTGTTGGGACACAGTACTTGACACAGAGATTGGAAATAGGGGAGAGGAGCAAAGGAGGAGAGAAAATGCTCATGGCTGCACATAATCCAGTAGATAAGGGAGTGGGAGAAGGGCCTATACATCACCAGAAGGCATGGCAGGAGGCAGATAGTTTTGTGAGAAAAAAAGGTGCAAGAGGTGAAAAGAACGGATGGATAGCTGTGCAAGAATGCAGGTAACAATACTTGGGAGACACAATGGGCAAACATAGAAGAACAACAATAACAGGACAAAAAGTAAGAGCCAGCAAAATGAATTGAGCAAGCAAAGAGGTTGCAGTGGCAGGATCTCCACCACTTACAGAACTATCACGTATTTTGAAAACTTGGTATCACAAGCCATTGCTGCAAACAAATATGTACCACAACAAATGTACAACCACGAGCTTGTGTCACACTTTTCTGTTACTTATAAAATGTTAGAAGCATACATTGTGTCAGCTGTCAAAATTGATTCCATGATGATGTTGTCTGGTGTCATTTGCATTGAACCAGCTTAATTCTCACATAGTAAAAGGTTTAGTAAAGACAAATCATCTTTGATCCAGCATTACCTCTATGCATAACACGACGAGAATGCATATGTTCCAAGGCACTGCAAAGCTGAACAAAGTACTTCCAAACTGTTCTTTCAGGAATCAACCTCTTCTGTTTCTTAAAATGCTTAAAGAAGAAAGAATGGACACCGAATATTAAAATTTCAAACTTGCATAAAATGACTGAAAAGAGAAAACATAGGAAATCTTTTAATTAAAAACCAGATACAAGAGGCTTACAACCTAATGAGAAAGGCTTAACAAAACTCCTCAACACACGTTTTTCCCTTAAACGTTAATACATGTATCATCAACGTATGTGTTTAAGTAGTCAACACAGAGCCACAAATGACATTAATGAAATAAAACTGCTAGCCCAAAAAAAGGGATTTATATGATATTTAGCAATCCTCAGTGCAGGATTAACGTGGTCAGAATAGTGTAGCATAGAGTAAGTGGCAACAGAACAAATAAAGGTCAGATATAAGCTTATGCACCACAGAACTTCCCAAAAGAAATACTTCCTTGTACGAACATTGATTTCCATACCCTCATTTTCTAATAGAAGGAAAAAGAAAAACAGTAGTGACACACAATCACAGACAAAGATCACGTAAGAAGAATCAATCGGATTAGTCTTAGAAACTTCCGCAATACATAAAAGGGGACTGAAGGAACCGTGATTTCTGAAAACTTCATAGTGATCTAATTCCTGTTCAAACATTTTCCATCCTGTATGAAGAACCATTACCGATCACTGGTAACAGTTCAATGGCCTGTTAAAGCTTGCATGAAACATAATTATGCTCTGCTACACACATCTTCTTCATATATTGTATACAGGGACTGGAATAACACAGTCCTCCAAGAATACATACTGAAAACCTGGATTTCAGCCAATACTAAAACGTGCAAGTTTGATCATTATAAATTTTGCAGCAAAAGGTAAGACAACTGAAAAATTGTTGTTCATTTAGTCTCTTTTTAAAGAATTCACATTTTGACAGATTTTCAAGTTAAATAACATGAAGAAAATACATTAACAACAGCAAAATTTTAGAGGGAAAGCACAGTACTCAGATATATTTTAATAGCATGAGTGCACACACACATTTCATAAACATGCACAACCTAAGAAAGTTCATGTAACAAACATTTATTACTCTGGAAAAATAAAAATATTTTCATACACTGTGTTAAAATGTGCCACTGAAGTTGACAGCTGCATCTACACGTTACAGAGACATGCAGAGGTATGAGAAAGATGGTTTTAAACTAGCTATAGCAAAATGCATCAGTCATACAAAGGATCATAACATTCCACCAAAATGTTTTTAGTTATAGGGATTATTTCAAAATGCATTTTCATTTAAATGAGGCAAAGCATATAAATTACTTCTTTAAATATAATTTTCCCTCAGTCTTGGACTGAATCCAAACAAACCCTGTGTATCTGTTCTCCCCATAGCTGGATTTGCATATCAGAGGATTGTTTGATGTCAACAGGAAGATGGAGACCAGGTTCTTTTCATTTAAAAACAAATACACAATACATGTAAGTATATGCACATGAAAGCACAGTTCCTCAATTTAAAATGCATTCTGAAATTACCATAATTATAACTAGGTACTTTATTTAAACACTCTGAATTATTATTTCTTTAACTCAAATCTAAGCACAAGCAGTGATGAAACATCATTCACAAAATGTCTGAAACAGGAAGATTTTCCATTACAGATTTCCATTCCAATGTACTTACAGTATATCAGTGTACTTTCAAAGTATGTATGTACAAATATTCTTTTAGCATTTTATTCATTTGCCATCTATAACACTATATCTGACTGTACACTACAAAATCTGCTTAAGTTCTTACAGTGCAAGCATGCAATATAACAGTTTTTAAGACGCAGTCTCATTCTACTGAAGGCATTAATAATTTTGCATTATAACAACTTCTCTTCCTGAAAGCACCAATGATATTATTAACCCTGTAGAATTTATCGATCTAAAGAGGATGCAAAAGAGAGCAGCTAGATTTGCTAACAATCTTTAAACTAAACAAAGAAATACACACCATTTTCACTTGTATAGGTTTAAAAATAATGCAATTATCTTTAAAATAAACTCACAGAATGTTATTTTGTGTAGTAATTAATTACGCTATCTGCTTCCATCAAAATACATACTCTCAATGTTTTCTTGGGCTGTTGTCCACCAATAGGTAAAACAGCGATGAAAAGCCTCCACTGCCAAAAAAGATCGATTTTGCAAAAGTAGCCATTGTAACAAGTTGTACGTTTCTAGGAAACGGTCCAGCCGGCAGTGTTAGTTCTGAGAAAAGTCAACAAAGAAAAGGAATTCCATTCCTGTTTAGAACCTTACCTTCTAACAAGAAATGTAAGTCGATGGAAAACATGGTCAGAACTATTTTATACCAAACAGCATAATTAAATTCATACAGCACATATTAACTGTATTCAAAGCAGGACCCATTTTAAAATAGTCCGCAATGAGAAACGCACTTCTAATAGTTGTGGGCTTTGCCCCCTCCCTACAGGGAAACCAAAATGCAGAAGACATGATGCCAAAACAATAATGTTTAACCGCTACTGTAGCAAATAATAGTAGCACCACAAACAGTTAATACTGAAACTACTTCACACTGCCTGGTACTGTAATGTCTCAAGCATCCTAAGGTCCACATGATCAAGCTAACTTAACACAGTTATCCCCCATCGTATACAAGTTGCTATCACCTGCCCAAATTTGACCTCAAAGGAATATAGCCTGACATACAGCTTTCTAAAGTACTCTCATCTTCAACATTTCACTATTCTGCTTCTTCTACCTGTCTGAGGCTCAAAGGACAGTCCTGACGTCCCTCAGACCACTGACTTTGTAGGGTGTGACATTAAAAAAACATAATCCTGTTTGAGGTGAAAGATCAGTCTCAACATAGCTGAAACTGGACAAAAAGGGAACTGCTTGTACATGTGCATTAAAAATTTGGCCAGTGTTGCAAACTAGTGTTTTGTCAGGTAAACAGAGAATCTCAGGCATGCTCAGGCAGCAGACTGTCTCCCAGCAAGATTTGTTTCAAAAGCCATATCCCATGAAATTTCCACCTCTGTCTTTAAGAATGAAATCACAAAAAACTACTTTAAAGAGTTTTCACAATGTCAGTACAGATAAAACTGCAATTCAGTCGTTTAAGACAACTGGAAATTTTTGTGGTCATACATTTACTATTCAAATGCCTTACAGAGCTTTAAGGTAGGCAGGTTGTATCACCAGTTCGTCTTTTTGTCCCTTTTTACAGAATGACTGAGAAGTTTCATTATGGGAAAATAGAACTCTCCTGGTTTTCTGTAATAAATTGCTAAAAGAAAAATTAAATACCCTTCAAATTTCCGGTCCTAGCACAGTTAAACATAGCTGCCCTGCACCTAAACAGCATATGCCATTCAGTTTCTTGGAGACATAACAAAAAAAAAAAATTAAGATAGACAGGAAAAAAAGTTTAAAGTCAATATAAAAGCATGGTATTATACTGATTTTCTAAAGATGATGCTTTAAAGGTCAAATTCCAAAAGCAAAAAGTGACAGCAATTAGCAAATAATCTTATCTAGGCTTAACAAGCACAGTTCACAAAATACTCTTAAAGGAAATATACAGGACTGCTTGGCTTTTATAAGAAAACTAAGGATTTCCTGCTGATGAGTAAGGACCAGACAGCATAGATGATTTGAATACAACTGGAGATTTCAGATATGACTGCCTACATCTCAGTAACCATGCTTGGAAAAAAATTAGCATTCAGTTCTGACATCAGTGTCTCAGAATTTTAAGATGTGATTTACCTTGGTTTAGAACTCACTGAATAGGAAAAAAAATAGGAATAAGTGGAAGATTATTAAAAAAACAAATCCTAGTGTTTAAGCAGCAAAGTGAACTATAGAAAGCAAGAAGTTTACGAACGTCTCTTGCCAAAAGATGATGAACTGATCATCTAAACAATTTTGCAGAGTCATTATTAAAAAAAAAAAAAAAAAAGAGTCTGTGAAACTGTCAAACAAGCGCACAAGAACATATACCTGAATTTTTCACTGTGCATGCTCTAGGCTAGAATTGCTTTCTAAAAGGAGGATTTGGGGGAAAAGTAAAACAAGAATAATTGTTTCTTTGCTTTAAATAGATTCCTTTTCCTTTCTTTCATGTTTTGATGAGGGTCTTGATCACATCTGTCCCCATTACTTCACTTCTTGCTTACAAAAATATAAAGGGGTTTTGTTTGGGTTTTTTTTCATACTTTATTGCATAAACTTATCAGAACACAGTGATTCGACAACCAGATACTTGTGGGAAGAAACCTGAACTTCATCAAGAGGAAAGTGATGTGGAAAGAATTATTGCAAGGAACTTCCGAGTAACGTGTAATGAAGTTCTTGGCCACTTCTGCCTGTGTTTCTTTGGGAGTCTTTTTTAATATGGACTAGCAGAAAGAACAGAGAGAGGAAAGATGAGGTCAGGCAGCTGTAATAAGAAGTTATGGAAGTACAAGCAAGAGCTCTTGCTCTGTGAATACAACAGAAACAGACCAGAACCAGCAAGGGTGTGCAGGGTCATCAAGATAGACCAGTGAAGATGGACCTCAACACCTACATTTCGGAGTAAAGATCAGAGACTCATGTATATAGAAGTAAGGTTTTTACATAATTCTTATTTTCTATTTAAAAGGCTATCTAATTCCAGTATGAAAGCAGTGTCCCAGAGTTCTGCCCGGCTCTGAATTCTCATGCATTCAGCTGCCCATCCCTTTAGACTGTGGTAAGTTCTCTGCCATTTTCCTTGCTTTCTTTGCAGAACAAAAATAGAACTTTTCACCACATCTTGACCCATTCACCCACCACCAACCACAAGGTAATCAAATTCGCCTACATTTCAAAAGTGACAGCATTCTCATAGTTGTAAAAACAGAACAAATACAAAACATCCCAATCTATTTAGCATATATCAACTGAACACAGAAAAAGTAACAAGTACTTGGCTGATAAAGTGACTAATAATAATATTTAAAAAATCAAAGAAAATATTTACCTGGTTCTTCTTCCAACTTTGCTTTACAGTTGTTTACATCTCCAGCTACTGAAGATGCCATATATTTATTCTTTCTTTCCCTTCCAGAATCCACCAAAAAAAAACGCATTTAAAAAAAAAAAATTCAATCTTCCTCTATTGATCTTAGTATACAGCAAGTAACTTTATTTAATCAACAGCAGCAGAAGACTAAGAGACAGTACAAAAACTAATAGACAAAATAATCGTAGTAATAGAAGTACCTACATCAGCATCAGAAGGCCAAATTAACAGAATTAAACTATGGTCTTCTAAAAAAAAAAAAAAAATCCAGCACCACATAATTGAGATAGAAGATTGTGTTTGAGAAGATGTTTCTTTCACACACAATCAAATTAAAGACATCTACTTACAAGAAATAGAAAGCCTTGTAAGAAAAACACAAGTCAAAATTCTCCTATTTTCAGTATCTATTCTTTCATGCTAATAATCTGTTAATCAGACCTTTAATTAGACTCCTGATTAAACTCAGATCCCTTAGACAGCTCTGAACAAAGTCACTTTATATGCATATTTTTATCCAACTGCCTTTGCAAGGATTCATTTCGTTTTTCCTTCTTGAGTAGTCCACCTACAGTCACTCTGTTCCACCTAACATTTTTGCTCATGCAAAAACACAAGAACACACAGTGCTCAGAGAGAAAAGATCACCTACTGAAATCAGATCTACTTGCAGAGCCACTAAAATAAAATTACCAATACGGCATCATTTTCATTGTCTCTGCTGTTACCGCTGAGTGGCTCTTCTTAAAATACACAGCCACATGTTTAAATTCAACAGTATTTGTTTACATGCATCTCTCTCCAATAAATCCCCGTGGGAAAACTGGTACAGCATGAAGAGGTGAAACTCATGCTTGAATCATTAACTCTACTTCCTAATAAAAAGCAATAGCATGACAGTAAATACAGAGGCTACCATCTTAATTTTTTTCCCCTTTTTTTCTTTTTGCTACAAATAAGGCAAATTTCTCTTCATTCTCAGCAAGTAATTCATATAGCACAAACACTGACACTGCAAATTTTTCAAGAACAACTGTGTGAATAACTAAAAATAATCTCCAAGTATTGTTTGCAGGGCATTTCAAACAAGAAAACCACGCAGAACTACTGTTTAATAAACTATTTCAATTCTTCCTGCTCTTTAAAGGTTCATGGAACCAGATAATTTTAGCACCAGTGGGCAAAGGTGGAGATTAAATACCCCAAGCATTTCTGCCCCAGTTAGCACTATTTTAACAGCCTATGTAATAGTTACATGAAGTTCAACACCAAGACAACTTTTCAGACCTGGCTGACACTGTTCCTCTCCCAGCGAGTACAGCCAGTAAGCTTATGCAATAGCTTCAGGTGTGATATCTGTGAAGGGAACTGTCCACAAGACAAAACAGTGTTGATAATTATTTTAGCAGAAAATCTGCCCGCTTATTCTTATTGTTCCAGTGGCAGACACAGACGATGGCAGATACTCAGAAAACCTAACAAGGCTGCCTGGCAATTACCCAGCCCAATTACCCTACTGGTTATAAACTGCAGGACCAGTCAGCTTTCCTTCTGGTAGCACACACATGTAACTTGCACACGGCAAACTGCTGCCACTGCTCTCATTCTGGTTACCTGTGGCTGGCAGCAACGGTGACAGTCAAGCACCTGTCAGGCACCCCAGTAACACACATGTATGGGGAGTAAAAGCTTACCAGACCTGCCTCTCCTACTGTAGCAGGGCTTAAAATGCCTTTGCTTTTTGTTTTAGGACTTCACAGCTCCATCCACAGAGTGGCCCTTTCCCCACCCAGCCCCCCTTTTTACCTGCTACACAGTTAACAGTACAGACAAAGCTGAATAAGGATGCACTATTTTTTAATTACAGGGGGTAAAAAAATAAGTTTAAGAAAAAGGTTTTTAGTAGCTTTAAAAAAAGTTAGCGACAAAAATTAGCCTGGCTGGTTCAAAGCCTGAGATTTCTCCTTTAGGAAGAGGCACATAGAAATAATTTAGCTTTGACCTGTAATTAGTACACACTGTGTTACAGTATCTTATTATATTATACGCGTCTTCAAGCTACACTGTTTTTTTTAAGCCTTTTCAAAAAATGAGTACACAAAGAAGCTGAGAGTAAAGCTGATACAGAATGTGAAAAAAAAAATTAAGAAAAAAATTTTTAAGCTTTTAACTTTTATCAATTATGTGGCTTCAGCAAGGTGCCAAATTGTTCTGTATTATAAAACATAACCATATACTAAACCAAAGAGAGTTGAGTCAGGAGGTTTGGAATGGGGGGGGTGGGGGGCAGGTGTGGCGGGGCTTGTTTCAATTGAATCTAGCAGTCATGGAAGAAAAAAAGGCGGCAAAAGTGCAAGAGACACAGATACTGCTGAAAACCAAAAGAACCAGATTCCATGTTTTAAAATTTGCATTTATAGATCAAGATAAATCAGTATCATGAAAAGAAAATACACAACCATGCACAAAAAACTGTACTTTAAAAATACTTTTTCCATAATCATGATGTCAAGTATTTGGACATAAGTATATGTGTAAGAAAAATCTCAGAATTAAAGCCACCATAATCTCTCCCCCTTGAGAGTGTGAGTGCACAGTTTTCAATTCCATTTTCCTTATGTCAAAAGACCCTTTTCTCATTGAAGACACTCAGCTAATGAGCCACTTGAAAATGTCTCTAGGCTTTATTTATTTGCACTGTTCAAACTCTATTATTACATGTAAGTTTCAAGGAGGGGTACAACTTCCCGGTATGCATCATTGGAATATCAAATTAATAAAATAAACTTTGTGACGTTTATCTTCACAAATGGTCTTAGAAGTGAGAAGGTAGTAATATCCCCATTTTACAGATTACAATGGAAGCACAGAATTAAGATCTAAACTGTTAATTAATTCTGGCACCAATTTAAGCACCTCCTTTTCAGCATACTTCGCTTTATGAAACAGTTCATCTTCAAAGCATAGTTTCCACTGAAAACAGATGAAGCTCTGAATGCTCCATACTTCTGCAAATCAAACTCAGAGTTTTACCTTAATTATCAGAAACACAGAATAAGCGATTACAACTCCCACCAAAAAATAGTGAAGTAGTTTATACAGTATCCCTTAGGAACAGTACCAGAGACAGGAAGAAAGGATAGTCTTTGCAAGAGCATTCAATTGTATTAACCATGAAACCTTTGTCTTTCTTGAATTCCCTTCTTTGAAAACAACCACTGCAGCAAAGGCAGCAGCAAAGATGCAACAAATGGTGGTGCATGTACTACACCATCATGACTTCTACCCCAGGCTAGTTGCACCTTTAACACTGAATAGAACTGTGTTTCTTCAAAGACATAAACCAGTAATTTTCTGGAGTGTAAGATAATCAGTTTGTAGGATTTTCTAGCCTTTGAATGCTTGATTTTGCAGATTCATTGTTGCTTCCTTAGGTTATAAGCAATTCCCTAGATTCAAAAAAGCATAAAAATCACCAAGAAATGCAGATGCTCTATTATATTGCTACGCACAACTTACCAGAGTTGGCACTTTTACAGTCACAGCTAGTATTACATCTGACCAAGTAACTTGCACAACAGAGTATCATCCTTCAGCAGGTAATGGATAGGTACTGCCAGCAGACTTCATCTGTATTTGCCAACAGCAGCAGAACAGCAACACTCCTGAACCTTGAGTACCACTCTACGGGGCAGTATGCTACAGGACAGGTTCTTCTTTGTGTTCCGCTGTATTCGATCTGTACTTCCTATGCAACCTGCCTCTTCTCTGGCCCCATCCCAGACCTGTCCCTTCATCCCATTTTCTCCATTTAAACAATTGCATCCTGTTCCCAGCCAGTCTGGGTTATCCCATCCAGGCTCTCTCCCTACTGGCAGCCAGTTTCTCTGTCTCTACGATCTTTGCCCAGCCTGTCCTATCTCTGGCAACACACTAGCTCTTCACTAACATCACTGTGCTCATGTCCAGTATTGGGACTCCCATTTCGGTTTCCCAACCCATTGCTCTTATATTCATTCTCTTATACTCCTCAGTCTCTACTGCCCTGTGTCCTAACTTCCCAGTCTACCTTCTCTCAAAAACTGCTAACCAGCTAGTTCCAGTCCATTTGTCTTCCCTATTCCCAGTCAGATCCTCTCTCTCCCCACTTAAGGATCACTTAGCTGCTTGTCGAAGCCCACTCTTCTGTCTGCCTAGTCTTTTGTTTTCTCCACATTCACCTCAGATTACTCCCTTCCCCATGCTGTTAGAAAGAATAAGTACCCTTTGAGAGACAGGAAAGCTTCAGCCCATCCAAAGCATCTGGAAAAAGCTGTTTCTGGCAAAGCCATTTCAAGTCAACCATACTATTGGCTGAAACATTCATAGTCACTCAGGTAGCATGCAAAGCTATCATCACTAAGAGATGCACGAGATTCACACAGCTCCATATGTACAGAAATTCTCCACTTTGACTGCTATGACCCAGCAATTTCTATTAAGCACACATGAACTCGTGTGTTAGAATTTCAGTTTAGATGAGTTTTCACAGCCATTACTGTAACAAAAATCCCCTTCCCAAGTTTTAAGTGTCTGTTTCAAGGCACAAGGTGCCTACAATATTTCAGGCACAATGGTTGCTAGATTTTAAAATAAATAAATAGATTTAAAAACAAACTAACAAGTTTACATCTCAGCAGAACAATGTATTTTTTCCTTAGCCATCTACTAAATCATGTAACATTTTTGGAAACATACACCCTCAAGCAGGCAGCTGGCATGCAACATTTTAGTATGAAATTGTTATGTTTTGACAAACTGGAAACACATTCTCACACAGCTAAATCTTTGGCAACCCTAACAGCAAACAAACAGAATTACTGTCCTGTTGTATGTGTGCGTGCACAGCAGAATACAGCTTCTGCAACACTGCCATTCAAACTACATCGGAGACGACATTGTCCCACCAGCCTTCCAAACATGAATACCAACTACTTCCTACAGCTGCTAAAACCGCAAATCAGTGTTTTGTATTATTAACAGATAGCCAAACAATATAGTCAGTCAATAGTTGAGGGTTTCCCAAAACACTAGGGTCATGCCCTGGGAAGGGTTAAACACCTGACTTGCTAGATCCTGACACTGCACCTCTTCCTTACATGGGTGCTTCCCGAAATTCATACTCAAAAAAAATCTTCCAATTATCACACCAAAAGAAAAAAACACTCTTGCAAATACACAAAGTTAAACTATAGCTAATATGTGCTGTCAATATTCATCAGATAATCCCACTGTCTGCAAAACCATCTCTATTTCTAGCACATTCCCAGGACACCAATCCACCAGAAAACAGTCTGAAAAAACAAGTGACAAGCTTCCATTCTCAGCAACATAACCAGCTTCACTGCAGTGAGAATGGTTAATCACGGGCTACTAGCCATCCAGCAATCCAGGGCAGCTAGTTTCCAGGCAGAAAGAGTAAACAGCTTCTGTAGCAGTACGTGCCCCCTCAACTCTCTGCTACACTGCAAGAACAGTGGGGCAAGATGCACTGCTAAGTCTATAAAAGCAGCTCATGCAGAAGACCTGCACTTGATCACCACCCAAGTTCAGAATGACGACAGACACCACTGAACACTTCAGATAAGGCTCACTGTAATAACTACCCTGTGCCCCTATGTTCCTTCTAAATCTGCTGCTATCACAGCAAGTCTATAGACTGTCATCTCACCCTGTAGCCACCTCACACTGTAACGCACTCGGGCTGCAGTCACATGGATTCTGCAATGCAGTTGTGCTTCACAGAGGCAGGAGCAGCACTCTGGGCTGGCAAAGCTGCCAATGACTGAAGCTAAAATTGCTTCCACTCTTAAAGCCCTTAAAAAAGGGAGCAAGTTGTCCCATAATGCAGCACAGGCAAGTTAGTGAACCCTGGAGCACTGCAAAGAAGTTTCAAAAAACACTCAATGCTATTTTGGCATGGCGAGAAGACAGAGGGTCTGCATCCCGGACCATGTGGAGAGAAGAAATTGCCTGATGCAATTTCACACAGTGACGACCAAAATATCCACCACTGGTGAAACATCAGAATGATAATCAATGATATTTCAACCAAGTCTAAACAGAGCTCCAGCTACTGCAATGAGCAATTTAGATATGCATCAGTTGCTTGGGAAGTGATATCCCTGTATTTTGAGTGTCCTATAAAAACCCAGTATGTTTAAGGACAAAGAATTCATTGTTCCTAACTGCAGAAACCTGAGATATCAACACAAACTTCATACTGATGAGAAGTTTTAAAATATTTGTCTTACTTTACCTAGCTAATTATAGTATGTTTGTGGGGGTTTAAATTTAAAGTTAAAAAAAATACACACAAAAAGTGTTCTCTGAAAAGTGGATGAAGTGCCTATGACACCAGGTGGTTTATGGAATTGAATGTGTTGTTGGCAGTTTGACTTTGAGACAGTTGGAGCCCATGAGTTGGAACCTGAATCAACCCTTAACCAGCACTCTGTATGTCCTGCTAAGCACTTCGTTAAGCATCGGCAAATCCTTTTGTTCAGTAAAGGAACTTCAGAAAGGAAGCACCTCCACCAGATAAATGAGCTGACTAGAAGTTCACCATAAGGAATGAGCTCAGCAGAACTAGGGTAAAGGTAATTCCGGCAGGGGGAGATCACAACCACCGACTCATGAAATCCCCCAGACCCAAAAGAAGCTGAGATTGAGCACGCGAACTAATTAACATGAGAAGCAAGAGAATTATTTCACAAACGGGAAACAGAGTACTAAGCAATGAAGGAGCTGGGTAACTTGTAACCAATGAAGGCTGACGTCTTTGTATGCTAAACTGTGCAAATAGCACAAAAGTTTTGACGATCGTGGAGTTAGGCATTTGTGCATTACCACCTAGGTCCCTACTCTGTGCAAAGAAATAGGGATATCCCGACTTGGTGTGTGAATTGGCACTGCACACCAGGAAATGAATCCGCTTGCGGGACAACACCTAGGTAACATCTTACAGAATACCATTTTTTTTCCATCTATCTTGAGAAAGCTGCAAACATATTTTCAACTTTTTAGATGAAAGCTTTCATGCTTGTTCCCAAAACACTGACAACTTCCTTAAGATTTGTATTACATATTCAGTTTAAAGTTTGCTGCTTTTTTTGTGGTGTGTTAGGATTATTTGCCAGAAAAACTAAAAATACCTGCAGAAATACAATAGACCCAAGAAGTTTATTGCTGACTTAAAAAAAAACAAAAAAAAAACATTTTAGTCTTGATAACATTTCCTTTAATCTTAAATATGCTAATTATTCTGCAAGATAGTTCAAATTCTCTTGTTTCAACATCTTCAGCACAGACTTTACTGTCTAGTTCTTTTTACTGAATCATTATAATGTATTTTCTTGATTAATGCAATTAGTAGATTCTTCTTTATTTTTAGGGCATTTCCTTTATCCAATATATCAATTGTTGTTTTTTTTTAAAAAAAATCCCAAACCAAAAAAGCCCACAGAACAATTTTGCCCTGCCACTGTCTGTGGTGGTGGAGAACCATGACTAATAGGAAAAGGGATCAAGGCTCAAACCTGCTCTACAACATATTTTTCTATTGCAAAAGGAGTTGGTATTACAAGGTAACAACAGCAGTCCTCATGAACTACCCTTAACCTCGGTAGCCATGTACTATTACCATGTTTCCATACTACAGACTACCAACACCAACAACGGACTATGAGCAACTGGGAACTAGCACAATAGTTACTAAAAACTTCCTTGTAAAATCTTTGATGTAATGGTATCCAGCAGCCTAATTCACAGATGCAGAAAAACCACAAATTTTTCCTTCTTTCACCACCCCTACACAGGGGCTGCACAGTACTGAGGTGCATATTCTAGGGCAAAACCAACTGTAAGTCAAATGCAAGTACTGCCCCCTCACTGATAATGCCTGCCTCTCAGTATTACTCACACACCACGTCTAAGAATTCTACCAGGCCATTAAAAGCTGTAAGATAAGAAAGCTTCAGTTTTGGATCCTCCTACTTTTGAGAATGTATGCGTACTGAAACATCTCCCTGTGACAGAGGTAATTAAAAAAAATAATCAGGGTGAAGCAGATTAAATCTCTGTATGTATATACATAAACAGACAGAGAGAACACATGAGATACCACTCCCTTCATTATGTGATTTGTAAATGCCAATGCAGAGCTGCTTTATTTTTTTTGGACTTACAGCAGATTCTATGAACTCTATTAGAATCCATATGAACACACAAAGTGATTTTCCTCAGTTGTCTACTCAATGGGGACAAAGACAGTATTATTCACAGGTAGCAAGAGGGATGGTATAAAAGCTGGGCAGCAGGGATGTGGTTCATTGAGCGACGAACTAAAGAATTCATTAAGGCGCCATGTAAGGCACAGCAGCTTTGTAAGTATTCTCTGATGTGCCAATAATGTCCTAACAAATACCCAAGTAAACTAGTTAAGTAGTTTTCCCTCACATTAACACTGGTTTCAGTGTCATTCAAGCTGCGTTCATTTACAGTTTCAGAAAACATGCTTGATCCTTTCTACAAATCACACAACAAGCCTGGTACCCAAACACTCTTCTGGGGGTGCCTCAACATCTTCCAACAAACTTAGAACAGCATTCTAGCAAGAATGCCAGAAACCACAGCACGATTTGGTTTTTTTTAACAACACAACACAGTTACTTGCCCCAGTAGCGTAACAGGCAGCCACTCTGCTAGGAAGTTCCCATACCATTACATATCACTTATTTTTCAGGCAATTTTTAAAACACTCTTTTTAGAATATGCTATATAACTGATGCACCCCACATTTAAACTCATACTGTCTAAGTAGTCTACCAAATCATATCCTCCACCAGCAGCATGAAGACGGAGTGCATTGTGACACCTCATACATATTTAATAATAGCCTGATAGGCTGTCATTAACATCAAACAGCAATCTAAGTTTGCTACATTAAACGTGATCCCTGTGTTAAGAGGACAATCACAAAGTGCCTCCAAGATCGAGCCTGTAAGAAATACCCACCGACTTGGACAAGGTGTAATGAGGCCAACTGTACTGAAGAAGCCATTATTCACACACTGGATTTAAAATTATTTAAAAAAAAAAAAAAAAAAAAAAAAAGAAGGCAAAAAGAAAAAGCTTCAATGGGTCATAAGACCAGACATGCCATGAGGCAATCTGTCACCAAGTACTCATATTAATAACTGTTGTGTCAAAACTGAACATTCAAAAGAAAAGACAAACCTTCCTTTATGTTTCATGAAATGTAAGCCCACAGAATTAATAATTCATGAGATGGAAGAAAAATACCAGATTTGGATATAAATATTAACAGAACCCTGTCAACCTGTTTAGAACCAAATTTTGACTGTCCTACCTTACAATTATAGGTCTAGAAGGGAAAATTCTTCAAAAGCCAAATAAAAAAAAAATTCAGTATGAGAGTCGTTAATGAAGAAATTAAGATTCTCTATTCATGTAGGTCCTAAGCAAAACAGCAGAACTCTGCTTTGTGCCCAGCTGTTGCTGAGCAAATGCTAATTGGCTGGCATTATTTCCTCCGTTGTGTCGACAACAATAATGTTGGTGTGCACACAAGAAAGCACACCAAAGAAACATACTACAATCAAGAGCCAGTGGAAGAAAGCGTAGGGAAAGAGGGGATGTAGCAGAATACAAAGCTTATATTGGCCAACGGTCTTGGACAAATTTTTCTGATTAGCTGAAGAACAGACATTTAAAAATTACAAAAGAAAGCAATTAACCCATAATGCACAGCCACATATCATTAATTTCACTGCATGTGATTTCAGTCAAATATGAAATATTTTTCCAGAATATTTGTTATCTCAAGATAAAGAAAAATTTAACTAGACTTATAAAACGATGCAGTTACTTCCATTTTAACCACTATTTTGTTTGCTAAATTGGTTAGCAGTTGAAGTTCAAGACCAAGACCTAGAAGAAACTTCTGCCTTATGACACCAGTCCTCCTCTACTTTCACTATTGTAGTTAATATAGAATATAGAGATAGATATAGAGAGAGAGATAATACAGAATATTGGAACACAAAACACAATTGTGCCAAAAAATCAGCAATGCTGTCAAAATGTATTGTTCTAAATGGTGGTGGCAGTGCTTTCCTTCAGTTTTTTTTCTTCTCTCCAGCACTAATAAAATTTCAGTCTATTTATGTCCCCACTGCACTTACATTCTGGACAACAGTGTTAAAAATACTTACATAAGCATCAATATTAGACATACATTTAAAAAAAGTCAGTCTAAACACTCCACTTCTCTCCACGGTTCCTGACATTTTCACTGCATTTCACTCAGTGATGAGCACACAAAATGAAAAGCTAAAGAAGTTGAACGTTACAAGCTTTTAATTTTTTTTAAAACTCCTACCTTTATCATTCTAGAGAGATCTCCAGCATCTGCTAATTCCAACACTATGTTCAGTTCGTTGTCTTCGATGAATGAGGCATAGTATTTAATTACATTGGGATGATTCAGTTGCTAAGAAAGCAGGATAATAACGCACATTTTAGTGTAAAGTATGTCTGATCTTTTAAGACTGACAAATGAAACATTCTTACTTAGGCAAGCAAAACAACCCCTAAAACCTATTTCAGTATGATACAAAAAGTATACGCTTACCAGAAGCATTTACAAAGAAACATTTTGCAAGAACATGATTACTTGCAATTTTAGAGGAATTTTGTATCTACACAATAGCCTGTTAAACTGTTACCTGAAACAGCAAAGTCAATTTCTGTACAGAGGACAGTTTAAAATACTGTATGCTTTTCGCAGAACTTCCACTTGAAGAGTTATCCATTTTTCTATAGGATTTACTTCTCAACATTAATTTTTAAAGCAATAAAGATTACAAAATTCCTTTACACACACAACAGCGGTCACCTCAAGTACATCTATGAAGAACTTAATATACTTTGACGATGGCTACACATCTTTTAAACAAATCTTTTACCTTAAGAAGATCTATTTCTTTGATGCAGTCAGCACGGGCTTTGGCATCCATTAAATCAAATATCTACAGACAACAGATAAGACATTTTTATTAAGTGATAAAAATATAGCAAATTGAGTGATCATTATTTCATAGCATCCATAAAGCAACTTGAGTTATGCACTTCATGGCAAGATGTAACACTGCAGTAAGACATATTCCTAATAGTCTTAATGCTCTGATTTAACGTACTGATTTACTGCTATATCGATTCTTTTAGCCCCCTTGTAGGAAACAAGTTCATTGTAAGTACAAATTTTCCAATTACTTAGTCGCCACCTCCACATATCTGTTCAAACACACAGCAATAATTCATCACATTTCCTTCAAGTTGGTTTTAATCCAAATCTCAGCATCGTCTCCCATTCCTGCCACACCATTACCACAAACTGATTCTTTCTAGTACTGAGAATACCTTTTTTCCCCTAGTCTCTTGCTACAGTCTTCATTTGCTATTCTAAATAATGCATACACTTTTACTCTCTCTTGGGATCAAAACTTCATTGTCTCCTCGAGTTCTTTCTCCCCATTTCCTTGTCTTCAGTAAGCAAAGGAGGGATTTGGGTTCTGTAATTTTTTTACTGGAGTCACTTCTTTCTAAGCCCTCATCTGTCACCTTGACTTTTACAGTCTTTTACGGTCAGACATCTCTGCTTTTCATTTTTTTCCCACCTCCCATCTGCTCCATATTACTTTGCAATGTATCTCATTTGCATCTCCTCCAGTTAACCACGTTACTCTCCACTAATTTCAATTTGTGCTTGGAGTAATTTTTCCAGCCATTAGAGTCCTCGTCCATGTTTTACACACCTGTATTTCACCCAATATCATTCTATTTGCACTCCCCTTTTTTTAACACCTTTGGGTTCCTTTCTCACTTCACTTTCTCAGATGTGCATCCCCATACACTGCCACCAACTACTTCACTTAGAAATGACCAAAATGCTACTTCAAGGAACCCTTCCTCTCTCATTTGGAATTACTTTCTGAATAAAAAAAACAGAACACACACATCCCTCCCCACAAACACACACACACCACCACACAAACACCCTCATCAATTTCTGTGTGGTCTGCCTATCACATTTTGAGCTATCCAGAAGAATAGTAGAGATGCACTATGAGTTTTAGTAATTGCCACAACGTTTATGAGATTACTTTTTCCTGTTACACCTTTTCAATGCACATTATTTCTTTCTAGATAGTCTCCAGGAAAAGATGCTATGTGCTGTGAAAGTCACTGGTACCTGGTTCCATCAGCTCAAAATTATCAAAAGCTCAACAGCTGACCACTTCCATTTCATATCTTGCCAACAACCCCAGAAACAAAAACAAGGATTAACAGAACTTAAAGAGCACTGCATGTCTGCAGAGAGGTAATCTCTTATACTAACTGTGTAACTGTCCATGTGAATCACACAGTCTTTACTCAAAGAAGTTCAGACAAATCAGGAAGTCCACATATGATCTGCTAAACTACATCTTCACTTTCTATGCCACTATGCATGGTAAGTTTGTCATTCCTTTAATCAACTGAAAGGCAAAGTCTAGAGACTTCATGCATAGAGCCAGTTCTCACAGAGCAAACATGCCCTTGACTAGCCACTACTTCCCTTCAGACATCCAATCTTCTGTCTTCAGAGCTGGCATAAGAAAAAACAGCCTGGAGTGGATACAAGATTTACTTTTTGACAAAAAGACAACTCTAAGAACTCAAATGCCAGACTCGTAGATAGAAGAAAAGGGGGAGGAGGAAACAAAGAAGAAAACAGAACTACTTACCAAGACAGAAAGGGAATAAACCATTCCACAACTACTTGTATATTAATGCCAGGATGATAGGAAATAGACTGAGCTAGAAGCAATTGTGCAAGGAGGAGACTGGGAGGGACTTAATAGAAACACAGCAGGGTAAGTGACAATAAAGGAACACTAACACTAAGAAATACAGTAATTTCAGATGTAGTACAAGAAAAGAGTTAGTACTACACATGAAATTACAGGTACAAGAAGGTAAATAACACTGATGGAAAAGACAGAAAAGGTACTTTATGAATTAAGACTGGGATCTTAGTGAAGGAGATGAAATAGCCTGCATCTGTTACAGATCTCAGCTCTGAATGAAAAAACATTGCTCTTTAATCCTTTGGACAGTAGACTAAAGTCCTAGTGTTTGGCACAATCATGAAGGACTGTAATGATTTTTTCTAGGAAACTTAGGAAAGTTCTAAATATGAGAGTTCACACATTAACTGAGGAAGTACTAGGAAGGCACAAGATCATAATTTTCTTTCCCTGTAGCCTAAAAGACTGGAAAATTTTATACCTCCTCTCCCAAAAACAATCAATGAAAGTGTGTACTGGGGAGTAGGGGGAAAAAAGGGATGGGTACAGGGGCACGTTTTGAAGTTTCACACCTTTGTTAAATTCTAAATAATAGTGAGATAAGAACATTCCTTATGACACAGAGATTAGACACAGACAGAGAACTCCAAACACACTGGAGAACCTAATCAAAGCTGCAGAAATAATTTTAGACTGAAAATTGTACACAAATTGTCTCCTCCTACCATTTGGAGAAATTACCCAAAGCACAATTTCAAGATTCAAAAGAACTTCATTGCATGAAAAAGCAGGGTGGTTTGCATCTGTTAATGACTTGTTCCAATATGCCAAAAGGCGTATTAACTTGGCTATACAAGGAGCACTTCCCTACACACCTAAACAAGCAGATTTTGTGAGCCCAAGGCTCAGGACTGTGAAAAATCTAGGACCAAGGCCTAGGAAAGAAAGACAAAATTTTATTTGTGTATTCTGGCTACTATTCCCAGCACTTCTGATTTGTTATTAAACAGTCCGGAGTAGACTAGACCAGGCAGCTCTCTCACAAAAGGACAGACTTGAGTTTTATAAACATGACTCCCTATACTTTTGCTACGCTTCATACAGCGGAGTGGCACATTTGTCACAGCTTCAGCTAAACAGAGTATTTCAAACATTACCGGAATAAAAGAAAGGAAGACCGAAAAACTGGGTCTTACTTGATCCTTACAAACACAATCCTTACACAGACAATCTGAAGATCTACTGTATATCACTCTTGAGGTTCTCCATTAGACTTTGGCCCTAACCTTAAAAGACTATAAATAACATTTCCCAGAATTTCAGTTTCACACGCACTACCCTCCTCCAACTGTAAGGCTGGGGAAAAAAAAAAAACCAACATAATCCAAAACAACAACAATATTAAAAAAAAAAAGAAAAAACAAACACTCAGTCCATGGCCTCTGAAGAACCTCTGCCCTATCATAGCAGATTCAAATAGTTTGCAGAGATTTTCTTTCTGAAGAGATTATCTTTCCATTTTGCCAAACTGCTGCAGTTCAGATCAGAGGTTCCTAGTGTAATAGGCCATGTCAGTTCACACAAGGAGCTACAGTAAACAAAATGAAAAAACCTCCATGCTCCATCACCAGAAGATGACTCAACACTGAAGAACATCTTACTCTGAAAAATGCAAGCTGCAACAAAAGATTTTAAGAGCTTAAGAACATCCTTTCAAATGCATGTCAAAATTACACGTGACACCTGACAGCACTCAGAAGGCTTATTTTGCAGCAGCTGTTGCAGACCAGATGATGGTGCAGCAGAAGCTGCTCTTTGCTTGTGGTTAATGCAGTCTGGCCATTAATGTAACAATATGAAGCAATGTCAGTATTTCCGTCACAACTGTAACAGCTTATAGCTTCGCAAACAGACTAATTCCATCTTCAGCTACTGTCACTCAGCAAGTCAACCTGAAAGGTCAGCTTACATTCCCAGCTCTCTAGCCTGAGCGTCGCACACAGATCCATCTCACAGGCACACGACTTGCACCCCTGTGAAGACAGTACTGCCTTGTTATTAGCAGGACACAGGCCTCAGACTGCCCCAAAAACACACTGCTTAAGAACTTGCAACCTTTTATCTGGACTTCTGCATTTATTTTTTGAGCTTGGTTTTAGCTGTAGCAGCACATGCCTTGCAGTTGAGTGACAACTATAAGGAAGTCATTACAGTCGAATGACTTCCAACTCGTTTCTAGATTCAACTCAGCTTTGTGCAACTACACAGTCTTAAAGGAAATTATAGCAGATACAATATATGACTAACAAAACCAGAGCAATTAACATCTGTAAGTTTTTGTATCAACACAAAGCATTAGCAACTGACTGCTTGAAAACACCCAGCAAAATCCCACATAGAGCCACCACCAGCATCCTCCTTCCAGCAGAGCTCAGGACACTGATGATGCTCCATACAGCAATTATTGAAAACTAGTAGTAATTAGACTATATTGTTAGCCAATTACAGTGATACTAACACTTGAAAACTGCTGCATTTTGATTAGACTGCTAGGGCATTAATTAGACTAACAATAAATTCTAATTCTTTACTCCATTTATGAGGTCAGGGTCACAGGGTAATTCAGGTTGGAGGTGTGTTTCTCTAGTCAGCACAAATTGCACAGTGTAACACACTCTTATTTAAAATTGTAATTATTTTTCCCCAATTTCTATTTTCAAGGACTAAAAGGTTAACATTTCTACAAAGGAGTTATGTTTGCTGTGGAAAACCTAATAATAAGAAAAAATTATAGTAAATATTTTTATCATGTGCCAGTTTTCATGAAGAGTGTAATCAAAAAAATCTCTTTGTGGTAAGCACTACACCTTAGTTCGTAAATACAGCTAAAGAGACTTAAGACAGCTTTTTAAAAGCCCTCAGCATTTTTTTTTTTTTCACTTCACAAAAATGCTACGTGAAACAAAAAGTCCATTTCTAGGTCTCAGTTTTTCATCTCCTACTTAAACCAACAGCATACAAAGGAAAAGCCGAAGGACAAGCATGCACTGATACTCACTTCAAAATATTCCCCTCTGTGTGCTATGCAGCTAAGGGATCTCTGGTACCTTTGCACTGAATCACTTCTCCGGTACCTTCACATGAGCATCGATTATAGTTTTATTCTTTCAGCATTCTAGAATTCAGTTGTAAGTACTGTCAAGAGATACCAGTAATTTTAGAATCGTTTCTAAGCTATTGTAAGCTACAGAGCAGGAACTGTTCCCTATGCAGATGTGTAAACTAAACAAAGAGGTTGCAATACATGAGATCAACTTCCCAACTAAAGTTATTACGTGCATGCTCACACATGCAACTAGAGCTCCTAGAAAACTATGCGCATAGCAAGACTGTTCAGAAACAAATTAACCACCAGATGGAAAACATTAGGCCCTGGGTTCTAAGTGTAGACTGTATCTGATCAATTATCAGCTACCAATTTAGCTCATCATCTGAAGTAATGTGCCAAGCTGGGATTCTACTTGATTCTTCTTGCTTGTAAGTCCATCACTTTTCCAAATTCTCTTTTTCAGTTTTCAAAAGGATAAAGGTCTTTCTAACTTCACCATTTAAAAAACAAATTACCCTACTTCTGTTTGAAATTCTGCATAAAATAAAAATACCAAAAAGTTATTTCCAAAGCAAAACACAAGCATGATTGCTGTAAACCTACTGAGAAGTAAGAAAAGCAAAGACTTGCATGCACATTAAGAGAGAGTATACCAAAAAGCATCAGAGTATTTTGCCACCACAGAACTGCTGTGCTGAGAGGGTAGTCCTTCATAAAGTGTGAAATTAGAAGTGCTTTCCTAAGATTAATTATCTGTAATTCAGGCCTGAAGTAGCAATCCACTGACAATGCACAATGAGTAATGAATGTAAGTGCTAGATAAAAGGATTCATTGTCTGAATCTCTAACACAAGGGTCTCCAGTTTTAGAACGAAAGGGAAGGCAAGGTGGAACAACATAAGATAGAAATGTAATGAATCTGGAATTTCGTTGAAATATTTCAACAGTTTCACATATATTTTGAGTAGCTAAGGCTTCCTGAAAAAACAGCAAGTGAACTCACACAGCCTTACAATCACTGACTTCAGACATTTACAACTCTTTTGCTCTTTAAGGATGTTTTGTGAGCATTTGTTCCAGTATCTAGCAGTTGCTTACTTCCCCCTTGCAAGTTACCACTGGAGCGCTCATTGCTCTGAACGCCACACCATACCTCAGGGTGGTGGTGATGATTCTGTTGCAAGGGTTACCTACGGTGGCAGTAGTAGAGATGTACTGCTTCTTTCTCAGGCACGATCTTTCAGTATAGTTTGGACTTCAGAATTAACACATGTTAAGAAACTGATCTAGAAGCTCTTCAGACTTATACTGCTGTGTTCATAAGTTTATCTGTGGTTGATCTTGCCTGATGTTTCTTTGACTCAAAGTGTAGTTTAGACATTAACAAAAGTAATGAATATTTGGGTTTTAATTCTGGTTTTATTTAAGTAATATTTCAACAGCATAGTTCAGAAACATAGTTCCATGGAAAAAGAGAGAACATAATTATTATAAATACCACTTCCCTAATTACAAGAAGGCAAACCGCACACGGTAGGATGAAGCACAAAGGGTACAACAAGAAATTGGTTAAATTAGTGCTGGTGACATTACTAGAAAGAAACTGCAAATTAAACAGTTTTCACTCTGCTACACATACTACTGGAAATCAAAACAGGAATACTACTTCTTCATGTTATCTGGACTCAACAGCAACTACAAATTCAGAAAGAGTGGTTTCTGTCACCATCTGCTTGTCCTTTCTCCTACAGCATCTTACTGCCACTTGCTTCTGCTCACATTTAGTTCCACAAACATACATTTTGTACACATTAATATAAGATTTATCAATATTGTACATATTTCAGCCAAATAAAATTTTAATAGCAGAAAATAAACATTCTTGTTGGAAAGCTTCATAAGAACTAAAAACTGGCAATCCTTTTGGAACAAATAATGGCCTGAGATTCGGTAACTCTTTCAGAGAGGATAACTGAAGAATTCTAAGTCACATCAGCCCTGAAGGTAGAGACAAACATGTGGAGCCACTGACCAAATACACATAAGGAGAACAGCTATACACCCAATCCAGCCAGGAAAATGAAATGGGGAGGGGGTGGAATGGACACGACTTGCAAGATCAGAGAGAAAGGCATGCAGTAGTCAAGATGTGAGATGAGAATGAAAGATGCAAAATGAAAATAGGAAAGTAGAAGAAAGTCCAGATGTCAGTTATGCTATTTAATGCGAAGTACAGCATTTAGAGACACCATCTCAATGTGGAAAGCAGTATCCATGCACAGGTCTAAACCAGAGAGAACAAGAGCCTCTCCCTCATGACAAAGAGCAGCATTCCGCCTGTTTTGTCCATGCTGAGCTTCCATTAAAGAGGCATCAGAAAAAAAGGCAGTATTTTAATTCTAATAAAACATGACTGACATTACAAGCAAGATGCACCATCATAGAGCAGATCCAAAAGGGCTCCTCTGAAAAAGCCATCACTTCTCACCACAAGACATCTATGAAAACAAGTTTTATACTGAAATTAAGTATTGTGACTATACTGAACAAAAATATTTCTAGAGAATCTTAGGGAAGGTCACAGTAACAATTAAGATGGTCTTCTGTCCAAATGAAACAGCTTTAGATGTCAACTATGCAAACCAAAATGGCTGTGCCAAAATGAACACTCAGTGCTGCCACAAGCCTTTTGAAATCTAGTTAACATTTCATTGTATGCTTCGGAATTGTTTTCCCTTACAGGTTAACCAAATCTCATTTTCCATTCAGCTAACTGTCTCCTACATACATCCAGCCTTCATATGGAAAGTGATTTTACAGTTCACAGAACATAAGCCCTCCTGACGTGCGCTACGCAATAACATTCAACGGAAACCCAACAGCATATGTTGGACACTTCGGGACAATTGGAACATTATCAGGATAAAGCCATTCGGGAGAGCCACAACTCTTTAACCCTAGTTCCTACCAACCACCGGGTATATTCTTAGACATTTACTAAATGATTAAATAAAAACTAAACATGAAAGCTTTTCTGCTATAGCAGCTATCACCCATATATGGACAGCATGTCATCATCTTCATGAGTTGAAAAAATCTTATGTCAACTCGGGAAATCTGATGTGAGAATACAGCTATACACACTGACTTTTGAAATACTGTTAAGAGTACACATGCTATAATGCCTCTGTAGTCTTAATGCAAGCACAGTTATAAAAATTTCATAGTTAACAGTGAAAGGCTGGACTTTATGACTTTCTTCAAGTACCCAGGCATTCCACATCCACCTTAATTGACATGCATTTCAAGTCACATTTGACCTTTTTGGTTTCTCACACACTGAAAAAGAAGGAAGAATTAGCCTAATGTTTTAAGACTGTTGATCAAAGTTCTTATAATATATTTCAGCTTTTGAAGTAGTATATATCTGGCAGTTTTCCCAGAAGGGGGAACCAAGCCTCTTTTTATGACTGCCAGGACTAGCCCTGCCTCCTGGTGCTGCAGAGCACAGGAAATCACAGAAATGGAACAACAAGTCAAGATATGACAGAGAAATTTACAGTGCATGCATTAGCACAGCAAAAAGAAAATTATTAAAGTCCAGAAACACTAGAAAAGATTCTACAAAATCTAACACATGTTTTGAAACATATAAAGGTAACAAAAAAACCCTTCAGAACTGATGGCAGTACTCCAAGTAATACACTAAACATATCTCAAGAGATAAAAACTTATATGAAATTCAGTTTTGATTTCAAAACTAAACACATTGTAATGGAATTTTCAAAGTAAATCCAGTAGAGAATTTTTAGAGGGTCATAGTCTTACAACAATCATCTCTGAGCAGCTCCAAACAAAAAAAAGAGAATGGAAACAATACTGGATAGAGGCTTAGCTGTAACTGCCTTTTGCCAGTGTGACAATGAAAAAGCAAGGGTTTCTCATTTAAACTCTCACTTTTGGTTTAAGTGTTTTTAAAATTGCTAACTGTAAAGACAAAATATCTGAACAAATAATCAGTCCATTTCTTATGCTAAAATTTACAAGGGCTTAATGTTTCTTGGCCACAGTAGCTCAATCAGCTTGCTGCTCTTCCATCTTCTGTGACAGAACTACTGTTTCCCTACTTGTTAAGCTGTGAATCTTGGGAAATATTTAGCATCCTCAGGAAAATATTTAGATCAATGACATTCACTTAATTCTACAGCACACTCGCATTTAATTACTATATAGGGTCCCACACATAGATATATTATCCATGAACATGCTATATGAACTCCAGTTGTATGCTGAAATCTGAAGGAAACACTGAGCAATAGACTGAAGCACAGTTTTGGTTTGTATTTGTTTCGGGCAGTCTTCAGTCTTTTGATACACTAATTCCTTTCCACTATTGAAAGTTTGGTTACATATACACCTTATTTGATTTATGCATTTTTGAAGCATGGCTACTACCTGAAAAATTACTTACAGATGTTTATCTTTTTTTAAAGGTGTGAATTTGCATAATATATTCTCACATTAGACACCACTAAATATTTATATTATTTATAGATTCCAAGCCTTGTTTAGGACTGTTCTTATACAGCTAAATTATGTATGTTACCTTCTCCCAACAACTCTGGACTTCAGTTTCAAATTCAAAACCCTGGTTTCTTGAAATACTATACAAAGTCACATCATAAATTTTCAAAGCTCTGACTTCCTACTATCTAAAAGCTAAGCATTTAGAAATTCATTAAGATCACATCCAAATGACACATGTCTTTCAAATTTAATTGTAATCAAATCCTTTTAACATTTATACAAAATGTCACCCTTACCTGAACCTTCTTCAGAGCCACTGGCACCCCATCCAACAGGCAGGTAGCTCTGTAAACCTCACTGAACTGCCCACGGCCAATCTTTTTCTCTATCCGGAAATTGGCAAGCGTATTATAGCCCATGTCAGGTCGCAAGGCTTTCTAGAATCAAAGATATTAGAAAAAAGTTTGCATTTAAGTCAGTAAGAACAATCACGCCAGTGTAAAGATACATTTGAAAGAACATTGTTTAAACTACCGAACTTGTTTCATTCCAATACATTAAAACTAAAACTGTCCCAGACTAACCACAAGATATTCTAAAGAAAGCATCCATTTACACTATTTGTGGAGTAAGAATTTAAGTTATAAATTGATGAAATGTATTTAACATGTTTTCAGCCTATCAGGAGTCTGAGAGATAGAAGAGAAGAAATCCCATCAGCCTTTAATTTGCCATGTTTCATTTTTATGTCCTAGCTCCCTTCATCAAAAAAAAAAAAAAAAAAACACAAACCCACAAAAAAAAAAACCCTCACCACACAACAACACAATCCAAGAAACAAGAGACTAC
>JAVJGI010000032.1:984639-1000964 GCA_035590275.1 Ibycter americanus
CGATTTTTAATTCAGCTATTTACTACATGGAGGGGGAGCGGGGGGAATCTACAAAATATCATGGGAAAACTTCCTTGAAAAGTTAAACTGATTGGTCAGTCCCATCAAAAAGAAAGCTAGACATTTTTAGAGAAAGCATTTGAACAAAACAGAAAACAAAATGTTTCACTACCTAAGTCAGTTGTGTGCACACTGAATACTACACAGAGCCCTGATCCCTCATTTTGGGGGGGGATACAGGCAAACTAGAAAACAAAGAGCAGAATGGCAATGCTGAGCAGAGATATGCAATGTTTTCTGTATGACACTTAAACTATTGTTCTTCAGCTTAGGAAAAAAAAAAAACAAACAGTAAGGGATATATGCTGCCTTTGGTTTATGGTTTATCAGGTGTAGTAAGAGTCACATTTTTCTCTTCAGATGCTATAAAGCTCCCATTTTGTTCTTGAGAAAGTTCTAGAATTTAGTCTGCTGTATCAGACTACTAATCTATATTTTCCTACCTTCTTGCATAATCCTTTTTACAATATGCAAGAGGTTTGGGAGTACTTAGACTTTCAAAATGTCCTTGTGATATAATGAAGTACAGTGTTTTAACTTTGTAGGTAACAGACTATGACAGAGCTTTCAGGCACTTAATTCCAAATAGCAAATGAGTTTCTAATGACGTGAAGTCTAGCTGGAGGCCAGTAACCAGCAGTGTACCTCAGGGGTCAATACTGAGTCCAATCCTGCCCAGCATCTTCATTAATCATCTGAAAAACAGGAAACTTTTTCACTGTGAGCATGACTGAGCACTTGCACAGGTTGCCCAGGGAGGTTGTGGAGTCTTCCTCCTTGGAGATACTCAAAAGCAGTCTGGACATGGTCCTGGGAAACCTGCTTTAGGAGACCCTGCTTGAGCAGGAGGGCTGATGACATCCAGAGTTTCCTTCCAACATCAACCATTCTGTGATTTTGTGAAATGGTGTTTTCAAACTGACAGGGACTAAGCCATTATACTGTTTGGCTAAATATTCTCATGTTCCTCATCAACAATTTTCAGTGATTAGGGGCAATTTAATTTGCTATGAATATGAGCATATATTCATACACTGTAATGACCGAGCGAATTGGAAGAGATTCACAGGTTCATCAAAACCTGACATACAATTCTTCGTAAATCATTACCTCATCTCTTGCTCATAACCTGCTGTATTTTCAATCACAGTTCTTGCTTCTCCTAAATGTAGCATCAATCAGTACAGTAATATCTTTTCATTACTAGCTTTCACCATAAGCATGCTCTATTAGCAGAGAAATCCATAAGAATTAAAGTATGTATCTGGCTTACAGGAAAAACAATTTGGATTAACAAGACAAGAACGTCACTGAATTACTATTTTAGTATTACTCTGGCAACGACTATCAGAGCATGCTTGCTCCCCTCGAAATACAAAACAGTCAATATTCTGATGCAGGTTCAGCTCAGATCCACAAACACAAAACCTTCTGTCTCGAGAAAAATCAAATCACAAAAACCATGCTTAGTCCAGTTTACACAGTAACTGATTAAAAAAAAAAAAAAGAATAATGAGACACAGATTATGAAAATTTTTGACAGTTAACCAAAGCTGAGAATAAACATTAGTTTCTTCTTTTCCAGAAAGTATCTAGTTCGTTACAGTAGTATTTCTTTTAGGTCTGTCCTTAGTCTACCACAGTTTACTACATTACCTGTAGATGAACCCTATTGGAACAGTAAAACTAGAAGCATATTTTACTAGCATGAATACATAAACTGAATTTGTAGGTTAGAATAATATTCCTAAAATTAAACCAGTCCTCAAAAATTTGACTTTGCAAATCAGAAGCAAGTATTCAAATACTCAGAAGATAGATGAGGAAATATGAAACCTGTTTGTAGTCAGCAAATGGAAAACTTCAGAAGGTTTCCCAGAAATACAGAAACCCTAAGTAGCTGTGTTCTATTTTCTCTTTAGTCAGGAAAGAAAAAAACTGTAACAATCATGGGGACCCTTTATTATATTCACAATAAAATTTAATGGTTTTGTGTGTTCGTGTCTAAATTACAAACGTATTTTCTCAAAATACCTGTATGCATTGCTACACATTCATCTCAAGTTTCTAATTGTTATGCACTGGTATAAATGCTATTAAATCCAGATTTTTTGTTATCACCATGCTATAACAAAAACACTGGAGCTCAGAAAAACTGGTTATTGTAAAATTTACTCAATTTCACAAGCTAGAATGCACCTTATTTTTTGTAAAATAAAGGGCACAAACTGCCCTATAACTATGCTGTTAACAACTACAGAATTTGGGTTCCCGCTTTGTAAAGAACTGCCCAGATTTTACTTTGAAACAGTCACCACTAAATATTTTTAGGGTATTCCTCTACATGCTCTTGCACTCTCTTCAAAGAATCAAGTCCTAAAAACATCAAAAAGCAACATCCCAGTATTATCCCTTATCAGATAATCTTTACCCTTTGTTTCACACTATCAACACATATGCAAAGATTCAATTTCTTATGCACCTTCTCTCTAACAGAACTACAGCTACAGGGAATTTCTCTTGCCTGGTTTCAACAGGTAAAGGCACCAATTCATACAGTATCACTGTCAGGAGGTATAAGAAGAGGAAGCTGAAAGTAACAGTCTGAAATAAATATGGTATTTCTGATACAATTTCAAAACATGTAATGTTTAACAGCTCACCATTTCTCAGGAAAACAACTGCCTTCATCTTTGCTTCCTACTCCCACTCCAACTCCAAACCCTCAAAGTTAGTGAAGTAGTAGGGGGAAAAAATGAAAAGCAACTATATTCTACGAAATATAAGATTGATATACAATTAATTTCAAGATGACGAGAATACATTCTGTTTACAGCTTTCTAATTTCTCTCTTTATTTAAAAATGGTAGCATCCACTCTTGAGTAACTGTTTAAAAAAAAAAAAAGTACCTGTGGCTGAAATGGTGGAGCAGTAGGCCCCTGCATGCCTTGTGACTGTTCATCCATTCTGTCACGTAAAAGCGTCCCTTATGTCCTGAAAAGAGAAATATGCTGTAATTCAATCTGCATTTATGATCTATGAACATCAGCACAGCGAAAAATTAATTCTCTCATTGAGTTTACAAACATTTAACAATTATAACTAAAATTTAACTAATTTCAGCCTTGCGCTGTTTTGGGAAAGACGTTTTCTCATGTTTAGCTGTTCTATAAAATGAAGTAAGTTCACACGTTTATAGTGATTTATTATTAAAAGGTGTGCACTAAACTACTTGAGCCAGATAAATAGCTCTGATAAAAGCTGCATCACCCCATTATTCTTCAGAGGCACCAACCACTTGTTTAACTACATAGATGTCTGCTGGCCAGTACCTTAGGCCTCTGGCCAGCATGGGAAATAGCAGATCAGCAGAAGAGTTAACTGCTGCATGCATACTGTTTACGTTGCATTAATTTATCTGTAGATTTTAGGGAGTATGCAAGAGTAGTTCCATCTAAACAGAAAAAAAGCTAAACACAAACTCATTACATTCCGATGAGCTAGCTAAGAGGGCTTTGAGATGCCATATTAGGAACACAGCCTCTATTCCCAACTGTGAGCCTCCCTTATCCCATCAGTAAGATGGGAGGAAAGATGCCTGCCAAGTTCCCAAGGCAGAGACACAAGGCTTTGACCAATAGTAAGGGTTGCAAAATGTGCCGAATCATTATTGGGAAGAGATAAGGAGAGATAAAAATGCAAACGCTCACAAGGCTTTTCTCTCAGCTAAGCACACCCTTCCTTAGGCTACATGACATTTTGTTGATGGGGAGCAGGTGCAGCACCAAGTTTTATTGGTGCCTATGAGGGCCATCTCTGTTCAGATGACGACAACAGAAATTTCACCAGCAGCTTCAAATGACAATGAAATAAACTTATATAAAAATAAAAGGCAAGCTCTGAACAAGTTTTGTGTCACACAAACACGAACTGTCTCTGTCTATTAGCTGTTCAAACCTGCAAAGGCCTTCAGAGGAACAAGTCATGCATCTGACTGGAAAACTGTTCTTAGTTTTCAATTTTTTATTTATTTTCTTGTTTCCTGCTCCAAATTCTGAAAGTTCTAGAGATGGTTTGACATTAAAAAAAAAACTTTTCTGATACCTCTGAATCTTTAACATTAGGAAATTTCCTATGGTTAAATTTATTCTGATAAATCTATATACTTCAAATACTGCAAACGTGCCCTTCTGCACACAGAGCTACTTATGTTTCACAAACCTTTCTTTAGAATGAGTATGTAAAAATGTCTTAAATAGCACTTAAATTCAGCATGAAAGCATGCAATCTATCTCTGTTGAAACACACACAGAATAAACCTTCCCAGTCATTTCTTTAGAGAACATTAAAAAGGTTAGAAATAACTCCCAACAGAAAGCAGCAAACCTTCGAAACATTTTCCAAAGCCCACTGCAAAATATTTGAGAAACTAACAAATAGCTGGTGTTCACAGTACCGTTGTCATTCCTACGGCGTCATTGTGACATTACTAAGTAATCACTGTCATGGTTTGCAGCCTTGCAAAGTTGCTCCATAAACTGCCCTGGTGTTCTAAACAGTGGATTGGATACACAAATCATTAGCTATCTGCCTTCACTCTCCCCTTCACAGCAGTCACCCATGCTATTCCAGTACCATTAGCTACTCATAACACCAAACCACAGCCATCCTCCAGAGCAACTAAGGGTCCCCGCAGCTTTGCCTTCCTATCCTTAGTACTCCTGTATAAAGCATACAGTTTTGGACTTTCTGTGGAGTATTAGCTGTAATTAATCCAAAGATAAAAGAGATCCAAAAAAGTAATTTTAGGCAGGTCAAGAGAAAAAACATCAATTATCAAACTGTGGTGAGAGGCAAAGAGGAGGTAGGAACTGCAAAGATTTCTAAGACTGTCAGAATGAGCGTGGTGAGAAAGGGGGAAAAAGCTGGGGTACATTCTGCACACCACTGGGCTAGGCAATCTTTTAGCCAGCCCTAGGATACCAGTATTGACACTTCTTGCAAGTTCTGTAAGATCTCCCACACAACTTCCCCACCAAGGCAAGAAATCATAACACAACAGCACTGAAAATTAAACTGTTGACACAAAAATGCACCTAAATTCTCCAGTTAGATTAACAGAGGTTTATGCAGTTGCAATAAATTCTGGGGCAGGAACATGTGGCAATCTTAAGGAATGTTCTGCTAATTTCTTGCTGTAGAGATCTTTCTATCACTGGCAAGAATTCTTTCCTGAAGTGCTATTTTGAAGAGACTTTATAAGAATTTTAATCTTTTTGATAGCACCAAAATTTCTACTGAAAGTTTTGCAGTGTGTTTTACTAGTATGTTTACATATTGAAGACTGTTGACCATGTAATGCACCAATAGATAAACCCTATGGGCCATACACACTTGTGTCAAAGACCCTAGGGAGAAAAGTAAATATAAACTCTTCATCCTCTACTGCAGATATTTATCCAAGATTAATGAAATCTAAGCTGAAACGTTTAGATAATGTATATTGATTCAGGAACTATACAACCCACTCATCTCGTCTGAGTGATCAGAGGCACTGACTGGAAACGTTTGGGAATTTATGCATGTCTTTTTCTTTTTTTTTTTCTTTTTTTTTCAATTTGGGTAAAGACTAGAAAGGAGAAGTTGTATCATTACCACTGCCAGTGGCTCTGCCCTCTGTGGCTTGTTTCCATAACAAAAGCAAGCAAACTAAAGAGGTAATAAATGTTCTACCATAGGAAACATGGAAGATTTATTAATTTGTGCATTTGTTGTTGTTTTCGCAGAGGAAAGGCAAAGGTAGGTATTTTCTGTCCATATACAGAAGTTCTTTCATTTTTTTTAACTTGTTTTTGTCTTTGAAGACTGCATGATAGATTCACATTTTAAAGTAATTTGGCATTTTGATCATACAAAATGCCAAGGATGCAAAAAAGTGCCAAGGATGCAAAATGAATCTTTTGTACTGTTTGTCAACATAAGCAAGAATTAAATTTTGCTGCTTGAAGACTGTTTTCATAGTGAGGCATGCCTTTCACCTTGATAATAAACTCCAGAGGTCAAAACATAGCGGTATAATATTTATCATTTAAATTTAAATTGAGGCAATAATTACTATTCTTCCAAAGATGGTTTTCAAGTTCTAATTTATGGTGAAAAGACACTAAAAATACTGCCAAAGAGTCATCACTTGTTTAAAATTGAAAAGCAAATACAAAACACATCTAAATGTGACACGTCTATCACTTCTTTAAACAAGTAATACTACGACCTTCTTCTGCAAATCCATCACCACGATATACATTGGTTCATGGAAAACAGACAACAGATGAAGTGAGAGGCGAGTCAACTACCACCACCGCCCAAAGCATCTAAAGCATCAAACACAACTAACATTTTTAAATGCTCTCACACTGATCGTGTGGGAGGAAAGGACTCCTTGCCTTCACCACACCACTTGCAAATATAGGAACAATGAAAGGCGCTCTGAATCGTTTCTCTTGCAAAGATGGCTTTCATAATTTTGAAGATAAAAATCATTTGGATTCAGACCAACCTGTACACAATAGTGATCACATGAACACAAGCATATACACTAAATCTTATACTCTAGTTATGGTTGCTAACACTTTGTAGGTATGAGAAAACTTTTGGTTACTACTAATATTTTAAATCTTTGTATTTTTCAGTTGATCAAAAAGTAGGTGGCACCTACACGTAAAGGATGCAGGATGAAGTACCTGGGGATACAGGCAACACAACCAATTTTTAATTTGAAATTGCAATTGCATAGCAACTCGTCTAACTGACAACCATTTACTCCATGCACCAAGTCCACAAGATAGCAAAAGGAAGTCAAATCCTCACCAGCAAGTTAGACTGTCAAACTGCAACTGCCTGGGAACTGGAATAACACCTTTTCCTTCCTTTGTACACAGGCCTTGCTGTCTTTATGCACCTTCTTAGTGGCCACCTGTCAAAGCTCCTGGATATCTGCCCATGCATCTAATCATGCAAAGCCACAAAATAGTCCAAAATGCAAAGGTGCATTCCCACACCCTAACAGAAGCTCATATCCCACAGTCAGCACTCAGCTTTCCAGGTGGTTTCCACTAGCCTGCTAGAGGAGAGGTGGGACTACCCATGACTGTTAGTGAAATCAGAGCAGAGGACATACTCCTGAACAGGAACCAGACTTCATCACTGACATTTCACTGGAATATATTTTAAATAACATTTTTAAAAGAAAAGCAAGATACACGGGAAAAACTTGAAATCCTTGGGACTTAAGTCTTGCAACTAAGTCTTCATAAACATGATCACATTATTTCAGAAGAAAAAAGCTTGAATGCACTAATTGCATGAAATGTGCTTTTTAAACACTAGTTTCATAGCTCAAAGTCCATAAACCATTCATATTGAAATACATTTCACAGTGTTCAGGCAATAATGTTACTGCTTTAACAGATAGCAGTTCAACAACAAAGAACTACAATGCTTTCCTGTAGAAAACATCATTAATAGTCTCAATGATACATGGTTTCCATTAGCTACATGCTATACACTTGTTTTGGGTCCTAAGTGGGGACATATAATAATCAGTGTCAAAAAAGAAACAGCTGTACTCTAAAACGTGTATACTTAAAAGAATATTCAGAGTGTTACAGTTCTGCCGAGAATCTGAAAATCTCAGTCTTTTTTTTCCCTGCAGAATATAGATGTAACTACTCCACATAATTGCTAGCAAGAGGAACATGAAATTACACTCTTCACAATGTGCTGATCAGGTACACAGTCACTTCAGTTGCTGTTCACAAACAACAATGTACTACTACATTCACTTCTGGATTACACCATCAATTAAGTCAGATATTTTCAGTTTTTACTATAACCATTATTTTAGTCAGGTTAGAGCTGAGGCCCTCCAGAAACAACTATCCACTTAACACCCTACATACTCCCTACTTTTTGGTGTCAAGCTAGATTCTTCAGTATCTAACGTGGATTTAAAATGACAAATTTTACATCTCTAAACTTTTCAACTGTCTTTACAAACTAAATTCAAAGAAAAGGATCATCCCAAACTGAGAAAAAAAAAATATATATATATATAAACATATTCACTGCCACATAAGCACACAAGCTAAAGGAATATTCCCATTTGCTTATATCACATGTTGACTCTCAGCCACCCAAAAGCACAATTCAAACCTAGGTAGAATATTCAAATGGTCACCCAGGTTGAAACTTGAAAAAAAACCCACATATGCTCTGGAAACATGGGTTTCTAAATGTCTTACTGAATATCCAAAACAAAATTACTCCACCCACCACACCAGTGTTAATCCCAGTAGTTTATGCCAGAGAGCCCAAGCGTACCGGTCTGATTCCAGCTCTGTTCTCCATCACCTGGAGAGCCACACTGACATAATCACAACTCTCAGCTCCTAGATTACAGCCACATACCTTTTGGGAAGAGACAAACTTTAGACCCAGCAACAACAGCTTGGCCCTTAAGGTTGATGCGAGCAGGTTAAGAAACTGCCATCCCACTGGTTTATAACACATACTGCCTTAACAGTCATCCTCTGCCTCTAAGGCAAAAGGTCGGCTGCTTGGAGGGAACCAACTTGCCAGTCAAACCTTGCCCACACTTTGTCAGGTCACCAGCACTGATCAACCCTTTCCAGCACCCACTTAATGCTGTCAGCCAGGGTGGAGGTTGCAGTTTAGTAATTTTCAAAGTAATTTTAAAAGCAGGGGCTCAGGACGCACACACACAAGATTCGGGATGAAGCAAGAGAATGTCGGCAGCTGTAAACCAAGCATCCCAACTATACTATTCATGTCACATTAAATGACAGCACAGCTATGAGTGTTCCAAAGAAATAACAAGTCAGAAGTCATGCCCAATAAAGCAAACCAACTCGGAATCTAAATCTACAGTAATTTTTTAACATTAAAATGTAGTATTTGTCCTGGTTCTCTGCATAAACCTTGAACATGAGAAACACATACATTTTGATGTCATAATAGAAACATTTTACTTGCAAAGTGAAAGTCACTTCAGTTTCATAGATACTATTTTTAGTGCATTCTTAAAGACCGGGAAATACTTAGAAAATAACAGCCTGCATACAGTACCCCAAAAGCAGCTCTCAGAACATCGACATATCCAAAGCCTTTATACAGTTCCTGTATCTGAATATCTCAAAAAAAGTACAAGAAAACCAGCATCCCCAGAAGTTTACCTAAAACTCTGCTCTATAACTTCAAATTGGTTTCGTTGCGATTCCCCCCACACCCCACCAGAAGGCAACTGGAAATATGAAACTCAACTGGGTTGTAGTTCAAGTGCAAAAATACATTTCAAGAAGTTATTCATCCACCTTTATCCCACTGGCATTCCAAACTCAATATTTAATATGGGTATATTTAATCAAGTGGAAAGAGATTCAAACAAAACAAAAAAACACAACAGATTTCCAAGTAATAAGAATGACAGTACAGGACATACACACTGTCTTTTCAGTAAATTATCCCTGACTAACACAGACCATTAAAATGAGATCTGGTTAAACAGACCCACATTACTGTGCTATCCATTCAGAAAGTTACACACTCAGCTTAAAGGCAGTGTTAGAAATGATGAAATAATGCTGAAACACTTTAAAAATAATAGCCAATCAATGGCTTTCCATTAACGATCATGATCTGCAACTGGTCATGCTCCTGCCCAGCCCACATTGTGTGTTTCTCAAAAATATTAAGCTTTTTATCAGTCTGCTGTTAATCACAAATTACAAGAAACATATAATCCACAGTGTAGTGAGTTATTTAACTTATATTGTAACATATATATAAAAATATAGATGTACTGCAATGTTGCTGATTATTTAAGCTACTCATTCAGTCTGTGAACAAATATTTGATATATGCCAAATAATTACACTAGTTTATTTTTCTCACTTCATGCATAGCTAAGTCAGATATATGCATTATTGTAGCAAAATGCACTCATTTGAACTCTGCCAAGGCAATCAAGACCTTAATTGGCAAGGGATAAAGCAAACTCAAGACTGGAAGATCAAGTTAATCATTAGCACAGTAGAATATGTCATTTATCCCAATTAGTATACATGCATATATATACACACAGTGTATATATATGCATAATAATATATAAATATGTGCATATACATGTGTCTATAGATTATGCATTCTGTGTGTGTACACACAGAATATTTACTATCAGCTCACAGTGGTAAAAATTAAATATTTGCCTCACATTGTAAAAACAAACAACAAAAGGGTCTTCTAAAATGTGAAATATACATAGCAGTTTGTAAAATTCTCTACCAAAACATCGACATCAGAGAAAAGTTGTACTTGTTACTGAAAGTAACTGAATATAGACGCATATACAGAAGTAGGATTAGCCTTAATTTTAGAAACAGTTTCTAAAAGCCTTTGATTTTTAATTTTTAATACACTACCAGACCAATACTTCCCGTGGGATGGCAGGACATTCCGCCCCTCTGTAGGAACTGCCTTGAATGCGGACAAACAATACAAGTTCTCTGCACATGTCAATCTACAAGTAGCTATCATCTATCTATATAGAAATAACTAATACTGAATTTTTCAACAAACACATCCAAATCCCCTACTCACGGGCAACGCAGTGAAAGAAGACAGAAAACATACAGTTAGTTAAGCTGGGTTAAGAGTTGGTTTTAGCAAAAGCAGAACTAACCATACACAAATAAAGTCTACTTTCAAAACAGTACGGGAATACACTAAGAGCTCATATGCAATTTTCTCATCCATTCGTCCTGATTTATCAGGCATATTTTCATTCCAACCCTGAAAACACAGATGCCAGTCACTGTCATTCCCCAACTACTAAGTTCGCGCTCTGTCAGTGCCGTCTGACTAGGAGATAAAAGTCCAAGCTCTCCTGCTTCACTAGTCCACTTCCCTTCCTCTCCATTCATTTACACAATTTAAGAAGTTATATTTTGTCTACTTCTCCCTCTCCATTTCAATTATGTCGCTCAGGTAGATTGCTTATCTTGCAAGGTGCTCCCAAAGGGTTGTACACGCAGTGACTTGTCTTTTTTGAACCATCTGTTTGTTATTTCATACAAACTGAAGAAGAAACAGGAACCGAAACTGCTCAGGTTGAAGGCTTCTGCGAAGTTAAATTTTCATTTAACTTCTATTCACCTAGAAAGAAAATTGATAACCCATTTCTTCATACTGAATAGGTAGTTATAAAGAACATAGGTGGATCATAATCATGTCACAGTGAAAAGTTTTGCAGGGAATGAAGCATCATATCTAACCACCATACCACCACAAAAGCAAATCCTCAGCCCACAACATACTCTGTTGTGCTACTGCCTCTGTAAGGATGCAGTTCTAAGTGTGAACTGATGACACGATGCTGCTGCTTTCCCTGCCCTTCAGCTATCCCTTCCAGACCTTCTTCCTTCCAGTGGGGTTCCTGTGGTTACCCAGACTCCTTGTAAGAAAACTGAAACTAGCTGAAAACTAACCGGGGCAAAACGTCACTTTTTTCCAGTTCAGTTCCCTGAATTGTTCCATTGCAGAGACAAGGACAGAACTGCGATGGCAAAAGACAGAGAAGACACAGCTGGGGGTAGAGAAGTGCTAACTTAGATCAGTTAAATCTATTATCAAATTACATCTCTAACATGAAATTATGCAAGCCAATCTAATAGCTCATTGACACCAAAGGTGTTGCTTTCTCTCCCTTTCTCTGTCACGTGATCCTGCATAGCCTTCTTGAACTCTTTGGACCTTTTGCTGAGCTGATTTAATTCCCTAACACAGTTGGGTTTATGATCTGCAAGTCATGAGCTGAATCAATGCATATGGGAGTCTGCTGAGTGCCAAAGAAAAAGTAGGGGAAGTTCAAAGATGGGAGATGCAGAAAGGAGACTGTAGGAGAAACAGAACATCTCCCTTCTGGCAACAGCACGCTAGTACGTTAGCTCACCACATTTCATTTTACTTCATCCTTAGGTAGACATTCTAACAAGCTCTCTGAAGGAGCTATGACAGGAAAGCAAGAGCCAGCATAGACTGAAGGCAATGTATTCAACACCAAGCCAAGAGTTTTGTCAACAAAATACTGTAGGGGAAAGCAGAAATGGGAAACAAGGTAAATGGAAGGAGAATAAGCCAGGGTAACAAGTCAAATTGCAAAAATAATGCAAAGATTTTCAGAGAAAGGCAGCTAAAACATGATTTGGAAACCTTTATAATCCCAAACCTCGCAACTTTGGTATGCAGAGAGGGAAGAGACCTTTCCCTAATGAAGGGATGGTTTTAAATGCATCTGTAAAAATAAATTATTCATAAATAGATGCTGAAGAGATTTACTAAAAGTGTAACAGCTGAGCTTCACATAGGAGTTAAAAAAAGATGCAGGACAAGTTAGAAGGCCAGAAGCATTGTCAGAAAAACCCATTATTGCTAGGCACAGGGGAAAAAACACCCAGTTTGAAAGTCTGTCTGTGCCACAATCATGACTGATATCATCCACACTGCTACAGTTGAAGTAGAATACATTTTAACAATAAATTCCACATAATCCTTACAGGGACGCCTAAATGTCTTAGAAACCAGTGCAAGACAACACCTTGTATACTGTATACCACAGGTGTCAGACGCACATTTGCTAGCTGAAAAAATTTTAACTGTAGTATATAGCTTAAAATCAGTGCTACCCCAAAGATGATAAAATGAATGAAGCGCTATACAGAATCAGAAAAGAAACACCAGCCATATTTAACAGGCTTTCTCTGATCCTCTGACTAGCATTACCTTTAAATCCTGAAACCACGTGTGACAGTAGTGAGTAATCCAGGATCCCTGGGTCCAGAAGCAAAGCAGCAAGCAGCCAGCACACTCACTTCAGAAGCAGGCCAACACTCAAGTTCACAGCTGTTTCTGTGTTTTACATTAAACCACCACTAGCTAAAACATACAAGATCCATTCCCATTTTTTGAGTACCCTCAATGACTAGCTGTACATTAAGCGCTCTGTTTGCAGGCTGCTCCCTGCTCCTCTTGTGAAGTTCATGGAGATAAGCAGGACTTCAGAAGCAGCCCATGTACCCAACACACAGTTCTGAATTTCAGTCAGGGGACGTACTGGAAGTTCACTGCTGCAAAGACAACTCCTTTTTTGGATCTGTTCTCAGATGAAGGCCAAACGGGTACAGAAGAAGGGCCTCTGCAGGACAGAATCCTATGCCTCTTCCCACCACAAGTTTTTACTTATTTTAGAATTAACTTCAAGTTCACCTGTGATATTTTTGCCTTCCACCTTTCAAGGAATCAATAATTTTGTGAACTTCACACACTGGCAACAGGAGATTAAAATGACCTGAAAAAGACTGGTTCATCAACACTTTGCAGCACCTAACTCAAACCTCTCCCAAAGGTTTCCGCAAAGATACAAGCTTTACATGTACTTTTATGACACTGTAAAGTAATTAATCCAGTCCAACACAGACCTAGCTATTAAATAAGACAGCAATAAATTTGTTATAAACCATTCCAAGCAGATTAAAGCAAAGAGTCCTGAATGCAAACTCCAAAAAGCCAGATGGTGCAAATAGTCAATTTACTTTGTCACCTATAATCAACTGTTACGAGTCACTAATATCACAAGATTAACTATGTGCAATTGGGTTTTAACATGATACTTCATAGTATTTTCTTACAAATTCCTCTTTTTAATGCCTTGTTTAAAATTTTATAACAAATTCCTTTACATAAGCATGTGTTCTGTTTGCCCAACAGGGAATAATGGCACTTGAAATATACTGCATATTTTCCAGCTACAGAAATCACAACTGAATCACAGTTATATTTCACATGCCAGAGAAACGCACAGGACTACCTTCACCAGAGAAGCAACTCATTTTAATAGCATTGTTTCTCTTCAGCTTTTTTAACTAACCAGACAGGAAAAATCCTTTTAATACTTAATAAAAAGGAAACAGGTAGTGCTGTTGTACTTCACTCTAGTGCTGAGTTCCTTCCCATGTGCCCAAGGGATCAAAGGGTGATAAATACAGCAAATCAGCGCACTAAAGGCTGTCCTTATCACCACTTTGGTATTTCGCTCCGTTATTTTCATCTTTGTTGCAAAGCACATGGAACGTAGCTAAACTGAACAAATTTTCTGGAAATTAGTCAGTTAACTCCTATGACTATCCATAGAATTAGCCTGCACAAAATAATCCCCCTGCCTCCACATCATTTCTAAGCACTGCTCCTCGGAAATCAGGAGGGATTTTTGGATAAGCCCCAAATAATCAAAAAAATTCCCTTGGAGGTAGAGAAGAAGTTAGAGCAGCTTGACTTTTCCCAGGAGATTTTCCAAGGTGAAATCAACCATTCAGCACAGCTGTTTGGAACAATGTCAAACTTCAGAAGCCAACAAGGCATCAACGGCGATACACTAGCCCTACGTTCAGTTGTAAATGCAGGATATTGTACTAAGTTTATTAAACATGGAGGGGTTTTGCACACATGAGCAAACTGCCTCACCAAATTGTCTCTGTGGACAAATATACTGGACTGGCTATGTTTTGTGCAACTGAGCTCAACTTTGTTGCACAAAAAACACATGTATGGGTGGGCTATAGGGCTCTATCTTGCAATTCAGAAGGTACCACCAGTCACAGTAGAATGAGCAATGGCCTTCTTGTACTCTGCTTTTCATTTGAATTCCTCATATGCTCACAGGCCTTCAGACGAACTCTAAAATGTTAGATTTTTGTTTTCTCCTTTGGAAACAAGCTTCTATGGCAGGGATGAGATTCTACTTGTCCAATTCTTGTAGACCCTGGAAGACTGTGATAAGGAATTCTAGCCAACTAAAAATCCTTTTTTGATTGACTTGATTTGTTCTGAAATAATTTTATTACTCCAATGACTAATGGGTATGCTGAATACAAGATATCTATGATAAAGGCAGTATCCCTATCCTTACAGTGAAAACCTCTAGGTGTCCTTTGAGAAGTCATCTACCAAAACATCAGATATTTATAAATATATGTTCATGTTTTGAAATTAAAGAACAATTGTTCTTACTGTATTCTTTCTTCTAGTATCAAAACAGAAGAAAACCAAACAAACACCAAAACACCTGGAGGCCTTTAAGTTCTTATTTTAAAGCTGTTCAGACATGGCTTGTAAGTTTCACTCTTCCCACAACACAAAACAGTTCTCCTTCCTCTGCTTAAGTTCTTCACAGCCCACGAACTAATTACTTTTTATACTGCATTTTATTTCTCTCAAGACAGCCTGAGTCCAAAATTTCAGATACTGACATTTCTATAGCACTGCAACACTGAATTGTCTCCTACATAGCCTTGAAAGTAAAATATTTTTAAACTTCATTCTTTCTGATTTAGCAGAGCTGCAAATACCCACTTGACATCTAATCATGCCAAGTGTGTCTACCTCAGATCAACATATCATTCACCGCAATTTCTGCATCTCAAGTTTGTAAATCAGCTTTATACAGGGAATATATCCAGTACATTCAGCAAAGTTACTATGCATGTGTGACCTTCCCTGAGAAGCAATGCTGCCATTGCAATTTGAGAAAATGGTGCTATCACCTCAGACGTGACAAAAGAAAAGTTTACCATTCAGTTGGTGCAAGACATGAAAAAAATTGAGTTTTTCTCCAATATCGAGAATCAAATATTAGTGTGATTTAATTCACATGCCTCACCACCTTTTATCAGAAGTAGGTTTAACATCCTAAGTAGCTTTGCCCTTCAAGAAATGATGCTCCTCATGGAAGGCAGAGCAAAACAAAGCAAATTCCTCCCAAAGAACAATATTCTGAACTTCTGAATCCTAAAGTCAAACAAGTATAGTTTGTGTGCACGGACACAAAATGGAATTCAAGGCCAGTACTAGGATAAGATAGATCGGGTGCCACATAAGGTGAGCAGAAGTGGGGGGACCCCAGCAGATGGAGGATGCCTCACTTCCAGCGCTTCTTGCACTAGGCCTCAGCTCCTCACGGCCTCATCCAGCTGCTGGCGCTGCCCCCGTTTCGGAGCCTCACCAACCAGTCAGGCAGACCCAGCCGCCACAGAGGCTGCTAAGGGCAGAGACAAGGAAACGCTGCACCTGCAAGAGAGGCCCCGACGGCCGGGCACCCCCCGCCGCCCCCTGCCCGCCCCGGGCGCTGCTGGTGCGG
>JAVJGI010000032.1:1002699-1057637 GCA_035590275.1 Ibycter americanus
GGACAGCCGGCGCTGGGCGCTCTGCAGCGCGGCGAGCGGCGCGGCCGCCGCCTCGGCCCAGGCTGCTGTGGCAAGCACGGCGTGTCAAAGGACAGACCGCTCATCTTGTGTGTACGTTGCGATACTCGATCTACGAGACATCGGGTGTGAGCGAGTATTGCAGCCGAAAGTGACTCAAACTCCTTGTTGGTATACTTGGAGAGCTAGAAGCGGAAGGAACAAAAAAGACCAGACTCCGGAGGAGTCCTGTCCCACCAGCTTCTACATTTGCAACAGGACTGTGGTTAAGTTGATTTAAAAATGCTGAATTCCAGACCGCTGCTATTTTTCTGGTTCCTGAAAGTTCAGCCTGCTTCAGGATGAGGAAAACCAATTAACTTCACAGTACGGAGATCTGAAGAACCAACGATGGGGAAAAAGTATGAAAGCTGACCACAATTCCTCAGTAAGGTTATGGATTATTGTGATCAAACGGCTTCTTCATCAGGTGTGGAAACCCCCTGTAAAAGACAGTTCTCTGGCACTCCAGTGAGAAAACAGTAATTTAAAACCTTCTCAAATCAAATGTACTTTAGTTTTTCCCAAGCAAAGTCTCAGTTCTCGTGAGGGTTGGGTTAGGGAGTTTTTTCCCTTGTAACAGTTACAGTTTTACTCGATTTAAGTCTCTTGCAGAATAAATAGGAAATGGGCCAGTGGGTCTGGGAAAAATCTGTTTACCTTCCTCTGCACAAAATTACACTGTCTGCTTTTGAGGCAAACTTTTCAGCTTTGAGAAATCTCCGGTGTATTCAGTGATACAAGAAGTTTGAAAGGAAATTACTTTTTTGTTGGCCCTCTTTTCTCTGATGTTAACATATTTATTAATCATTCACATTTCCTCTTTAGTAGCATTGGGTTATTTGATGTCACTAGCCAAATACAGTGACAAGGTGACCACTCTGCCTGTGGAATCAGACATACGCTACAATGTTCCTCTTTGAAGTGCATTTTGTATTTCTTTAAAAAGTACAGTCCAAGAGAATAAATTGGAATCACGATTAAGAGAATTCTTTTTTTTCATGGATAGAGTATCTTGCAAAAGCAGTTTCTTGAACAAGAATTCGCTGCATTGTTTTCTTGTAAAAAGTGCAATACTTCAGGTTTCCCCACATCCAAAGAGTGAAAACTTGATAGATCTGGCATATAATGTTAAGAAATTACTCAGAAGAATTACAATCAGTGATTCCACTGAATGTTTTCCATCTCCAAAAGTCCCTTTAGTCTCAACCAGAAATTTAGTTGCATGAGATAGTCATATATTTGCAAAACCTGTGATGGAAAAAGGAGGGATTGATAGTTGATATGTAGCTGACCACAAAATATTGAGTCTTATGAGGTATCATTTTTTTGCAATTAAAGGCAATTACTACTACAATATCCAGCTATTGCTCTTTTCTAGATTCTCTCAGATGGAAAATGAGCAACTCACAATCACCGGGGAAGACCTAGGCAGCATTTGAAGCTTTCTCTACAATCATGCATTGAAAGATGATAACGCAGAGCTTGCTTACCTTCTTTTCCAGTAGATTTGTTGCCATCTTCTTTTGCTTAATCTGACTGTATTGGGCTTTTTTAGTCTTTCATCGTGGTTTTATACTTACTGCTCTTACTTTCAGTCTTTTTCCTTATTTTCTCCATGTTGTTACTTCACTATACATTTCCATAATATTTTGACTTCTCTGTTTAGTTGCCTGTATCCAATGACTACTTTAGCCTGACATTACCAATTGCTGCAGCCTAATCTCTCTCCCATATTCCAACCTTACCCTTCTTAGACAATGGTTGTTTCCATTTCAGTTTTGGTGCTTGAGAATCAAAAAACCTAAAGATGAAGAGGCTGCTTCAGTTAATTAGTCCACCATCATGAGCAGGCAAAAAAGCCTTTAATGTAAACATAACTACAGTGCACCCATTAATTTTAAATTTGCAAATCTTCCACATACCACAGAACATTGTCTTCAGACCCGTGCTGTACAAATGTTTATTTATGGAAGGATGTTTTTCTTTGCTTTTCAATGCACATTTTCAGTTAAATAAATTCATCTAGTATTCTCTGTAATGGAGCCTTTACATCAGACAGAATCAGAAAGGCAGAAGAGGCTCCAGAAGATCAAGTAGCCTTAGGGATTGTTAAGGAGCAGGCTTATCTCTGGCAAATGCTTCTCTTGGAGGCTGCATGGGACACTGCCTAACCAGCTAGCAAAGGATTAGAGAAAATGGACAAAGACATGCTGGAACTAGGGATCTGGGAGGGAGAACATGGCATGTTCCCTAAGTCTTATCAACTCCTGAAGGTGTTACCAGCAAATGCTCTACACCTGGAATCGAACAGGCCAGAGGCAGAAGGAATGAGGACCTCACTATTTGTCAACTGAAGCTGAACTTAATAGCCTTACTATTGGAAATCTATTTACATATCAATATTAACTTAAGAAAGCTCCACCAGTCTTTTCCCGATTGCTGACATTTATATAATTGAAATCTGTGAATATATATAACCTATGGCCCAGGTTCAAGGATATCAAAAAATATCGAGTGATGACAAAGGATATTATTTGGAATGGCAATGTTATGCTTGGGTTGTCACTGAACTAGGAAACAGTGTCCTTTGCTACGACTAAGCTACTGAACTTAAAAGCAGGTAGAGACTGTTAGGTAACAACACAAAAGTCAACAGGGAACTCAAGTGTTCAGACCTACTCCCCGGATGATTTCTAACTTGCTTTCCACTAATATCTAGCCCTCTGTACATCTAGATTCTTGAGCTGTTCATTAACAGAATAAATTTATGACTCAGGAAAAATAAAGATTACAAAACTTTAAAACTTTCAGACAGAAGAGCTCACTAGGACAGTGGAGGATGGGAATGGATGTCTTCGAGGTCACAGAGGTAGGAGCATAACATAACAGTTCACTGGTTAACAATTCTTTAGGTTCTTCAAATCAATAAACTACAGGAAATTAATCAAAAGGAGCAACTGCTCTGCTCTAAGTCCTTGAAGCCTGAAAACTCAGGCTTCAAGTTTCCTTCTATCCTGGTTCTTTGTTAACAACAGTAGAAAGGCTAGGATAGCTGTCTGTGACATAGCAGGGGAAATCAGAAAGGCTGTGAAGGCGTGAGTAAAGAGAAAGATCTGTTATATCTGCACTGTATAAATATTGTGATAAGGCCTTATGCAGAACTTAAGCTTTTAGACATTATAAATCATTACATGGAGCAATTTATCAGAGATGCTTGGAGAACTCCTGATTTGGACCAAGCAGGGCACGAGACCTTCAGAACTTCCTTATCAAAGAACTGTTTCAGAATTTTGATCATAATATATTCAAATTCAACACCTTTCTAGAAGTGAAAAGGCCAAATAAATTTACCACAGCAACAGTGAATATTGAAAAGAGGACTATATAAAATCAAGGAAGTTTGTTAAAAGTAAATTAAAATGAAAAGCCAAAGGCGTGAATGACCTGTATTAGAATTTCTGAGCAAGTATCTACCATCTATCAAAGCCAGTAGTAAGAGGACCTCCAAAAGACTAGCGCAGCTCTACATGAGAATAAAGGTTAGTATTAAACACAAAAAGGCAGTCTAAAAAAAAAAAAATTGTGTTCAGATGAGGAAAACAGAAAATAGCAAAACCTCTGGCAAGCTAAATGTAAAGCTGTAAAAGGCAGGCCAAAAGCATCTGAAGGAAAATGTTGGTAATAGTATGAAACTTTATTGTAAAACCTCTTCCAAACACATCAGAAGCAGGAAACCTGCTCTTGTAGTCTTTGCAGGGCCAATAAACAATTATGATTGAAAGACAGGAGGATTCAAGGAAGATAAGGGTAGAAAAATTATTTGCTAATGGAGATACTATGAGAGATTTCTACAGGGGACCCCTTCATACCACACAAACCTGTGAGAGTTTTTGGAAAGGTATGTGGAAACCGTGAGCTTGGATGATGTAAGATTCCTTTATTTCAGACAAACTTATTGACAAATCTTCACTAAATTTTATTTAAGAAATTAAGCTGCCTTGCAATAAGAGGAAAGGACCAGTACTTAGCTAAGAACTGATTTCAGATAGGAAAAAAGGTAGAAATAAATAATGCACTTCTACAACAGAGGGAGTTTTCTACTAGAATCTCACAGGGCTCTGTGCTGGGTCCATTACTGTTCACACACTCTCTTTTAAAGAATAAAGAAAAGAGATAATAAGATGATCAAGTTTGTCAGTGGTACAAAATCATGCAGGAGAGTAATTTAAAAAAAAAGAAAAAAACCACAAACACTAGAACCAGATTACAGGAGGGATGAAAAGGAAAATTGGTGGTAAGTAAAAACTTCTATAAGAGGAAGAATGTATGGAAAACTCTAGCTTAAACGTAGATGACTAAATGAGATGACTGAAGTGAGACAGAATATGGATATTGCCAACTTATGAAAGGCATAAAGAAGATAATTGTGATTGTTATTATTTCATTGGTTAATATTGATAAAGTAATAATTATTCCTTATCTCCCGTAGTGAAAGAATTAGGTGCCATACAATGAAATTAGCAGGTAAAGGTTCTAAATGAGATGAAAGCGTTTTTCTATATGGTGACTACTTAAACTGTGCAGATGAAAAGTATGACTGGATTAAGAAATTTCACAGAAAAGACAATTTAAAATAACCATTTAACCTATAAATGAAAAAATTACAGGTATGACCACCAGCTTCAAATCTTTTTAGTTTTGAGACGACAAATACTGAGGAACAGGGTTGCTTTATACTTTTTCTAGAGGTGATTTTGTTCACCTCTTACAGAGATGAACTGTATTCTAGTGAAGATGGAGATATTCTTTTTCATATAAATACTGACATTTTTAAAAATTAAGGAGTTTTGACTGTGCAATTGTATATTTAAAACAGGGCTTCTAAACCTGAAGGCTGACAGATCAGTTTCAAGGGATCTTGAAAGCAGAGAACCCTAAATCCTTAGCAATACTGCTGCATAGGAAGGTGCAGCTACATAGAAAAGTGAGAGAATATTGAGCTTAAGGAACCTAAAACCTTGGCAAAATTTCACGAAGAAATAATTGATACAATGTTGTCAGTGAACAAGTAGCTAACTGTGTCTATTTTACACTACCAACAATGATTATTCAAAAAGCTGATTGTTCTAAATGTTTAATTCAATATTTTGAAAGAGAAAGATTTTAGTCCTCCTTTCTTTTAGGGTCCCAAAAAGGTTATTAATACAACGTACTCTTTCTGATTCCTCCATAATTTTTGTCAAGTGCAGGAAACTTTTGCCATTTATGAAAAACAGAGTATGGACACCAAAAGTGAGAGTAAACTGAAAATTATAGTCTACTTCCAGATTGAAACCTGCCAGCATAAAATCCAAAAGACATTCATCTAGCCAAAGATCACTGAGAAAACACAAAATAAGGCATAGGTAAAGGAGATTCAAACAACAAAGGTTAAAAGAGGATTTTCACCAGTAGGCACTGGTGAGCATAGTGAGCACACCTAGGCCTGGCAGGAAGTGTAAAAGGCACTGTTGGAATAGAAATTATTGTAGCTAATAATTATGACTTAAAACCTTTGTGATTTGTGGAGCCGCATTCAGGATTCGGCACAAGGGGCGTCAAAGTGGCACCTCAGAGGAGCTGCTGGTTTCTGTAACAAATAGCCACGCCGGAGAGTGCTCCACCAGGCAGAAGATTGTTGCGCTTTCCCAGGCACTGCCCTTCCTAGCAGAACTCCCGATGAACTCTCCCTGGGACCATGCAGTAACAGCGTTCCCGAGGAGCTGAGGGCAGTTTTGCTGCAGCGGCATCAGAGGCAGCGCACACTCCTGCCGCTGTGCAGAACGTGTAACTTTTATATGATTAGCAGCCTGAAACCGTGGATCTGTTTCTAAGCCTGAATGTTTCGGTTGGCAAGGCAATACCTGATGGTACAACTAGCCTCTTACTTTTGTTCTTAAAAAATATGATTTAAAAAAAGTCCTTTGTGCAATACCTTTTTGCAATAAGCCCAACCTAGCTTGCTCACTGGTAATAAAGAAAAACAAAGTTTGGTGCATGATAATTGACTGTGGGCTGCTGTCAGTGGTCATATTCTGCCCATCCAAAGCCCCTCCATTGCAACTAAATGAGCAGGCTTTAGGTTTTTTATACCCAGTTCCCTCCACATCTTCCCCTCAGTATGTCCCAGCATTCCCCATGTTCCTTGAGGACAGGGCTACTCTCCCTCGTTTTAGAAACTTTGGTAATAGACTACCCAGCTAGTGAGTTCAAATTCAGTTTAGATACATTTGTAACGTTCTCAAGGTATGCACCACAGCAATGACTCTATTACAGAACCCAGCAACAGACGTAATTGTCTGTGTTATATCTTACCTCACTTGATTCTATTTAACAAATATTTATCATAAACTCTTAGACATCAAGCTACTGTTCTTCTCAAGATTTTATTTTTATTTATTTATGTATTTATTGGCTAGGATATCCTCTATGTCTATCTAAAGACCCAATCCATTTCGAACATTACAAATTTCTTGGTCTCATTAACTCTGTGACAGTGAACCTCTAATCAGTGACTGGAAAGTATCCCCTATATATATTTTTTAATTTTCCACCATGTAAGTTAATTGATAACCCTGCTCTGAATGCTGGAATCTGACTCCTAGCACACTTTTCCAATGGTAGAAATTATCTAACTTGTGTCTGGCAATGACCCTTCATGCATGAGGCTCTTTCACAGAAGAACAGAAACATATTCATATAAAAGAAACTCTTACAGAGGTGGGCAAGCCTTTCAGCTTCCAAATAATTCTCTGTCTGTTTGTCCAAGGCAGTAGTGTTTACGATATGACACAGGATTAGAAGCTGCCTTCAAGTCTATAAACATGTACTTGCCAATAAAACCTGTAAACTGTATATTTGGTGTCACTGCGATCCAGATTCTTATTTAGTGTAAGTCAGTGTAGCTGCTCTGACTTCAGTGGAGTCATGCTGATTTACACAGCTGAAGACCTGGCCCTTAGCTGTTGGATCTGTGAATTTTAACCAAAAAAAAGAGAAAATTCAGTCAGGTTTGTTCTTTTCTTCAGTTATTCATAGCTGCCAGAAATTGTGTTATGCTACAAACCAAAAATGCAGTCAATTATTAAAGAAAATCCACAGCTGTTACATTTGAAGTCAAATAAAATAGATATCCATGTTTATGGATCCATATGCAGAATAACATTAGCTTCAGTAGTGTCTAGGAAATGAAAAAGTAGTGTCTAAAAAGGTTTAGTGAAACCTTAACCATAACTTTTATTTCCCCTTCCCACCTGACTAAATCCTTGAGTAGATCAGACATCTACATTGTTGTACTTAGCACAGTGAATCATGAGAAATCCATAGAAGCAACTTACTATTTTTGCTAGTAACACAGGTAAATTTTAAAAGAAAGTTTGTAAAATATATTGAGATTTTCCAATGGAAAGTGATAGATAAGAAAAAAAACATTTCTTGGCTATTTAGCACACAAGCAAATCATGAAGCCGCAGCCCTCATGGAGGTGCATATTCAAATGTATTACGTTATCCGCTGTTTCATACCAGGTGATGCAACTGGACAGCTCTTCAAAATGCACAATTCAGATCTTCTTACCCAAATTCAACAAAAGGTACACCTTTGTAGAAAGGCAGCCTGAGGTTCGTGATTACTTAAACACCATTTAGTGTTTACATTTCATTCTGGTAGAAGACAAAAAGGTAATACGTTGCACATAGGTTCATTGCCCAGAGACTAACACAAGTCTTTGCAAATGTTCTAAATTCCAGTGTTACTCGATATAATCCATTCAAACAGCCTTATTCAGTCTTTCCATATAAACTTGATGAAATTTCCTAATCTCTTGTTCCAGCCTTTCAGCTGGAAATAAAATTCAGATAAAACAGCATTCGTTCTCCTAGCATCCTTCCTCTTAGCCTGTGTCACAACTGGTTAGAGTGCAACTCTTCCAAACAAGAATTGTCTCTCACCATGTCTTTGCACTTTGCCTGCTAGAATGGAGCCTGTGCCTGTGCTGCAATGCAAATGAATAATAATTTATGATGATGTTGGAAGGGTGTTGACAGAAACAGAGCTAACAGCACTAGCAGGGAATAACTGCATTTATAGTAAAAATAACTACTGTCAGTCAAAAAAAGCAAACTTAATTTCCAGTGTTTAATCTTTATTAGCTGGAACTCCCAGTAGAAAGAACATGATTTTCAGTGGCAATTTTGCTAGAGTAAGGACTACAGAATTTTTCTACTGACTTCAGCAGACTGGAGCCAGCTTTAGAGAAAAAAAAAATCCACCGAACAAGTGAAATAAATATTGTTGGCATTTCACAATAAAATGGGAGTGCGTTTTATAGGTGGCTAGCAGCTTGTAATTACCCTTAGTAAAACTAATCCTTTCCCTCTGCTTATTAAAATGTTTCATGTATCAGCAAGCCGTGAAAAGGACTCACTACCAATCTCTTAACTTGCACTGTAACTGAGAAACGTCCACTTGAGTCATAGTTCCCAGTGCCAGTCCTGTTTCTCTGCCTGCTATTGGAATTCAAAGCCTCTGAGGGAATTAAAACTAACACATTAGTTCCTAATTAAATCCAAAAGGGATGTGAAGTGTAACCAAATAACTTTATAGTATTTCTTGGGAATATGGTCTCAGGAGGTTAAGGAAGGAGCAGTGGCTCTCAGTTAAAGGTATTCCCTCTTCTAACACACTGAAAATGTCTGCAGTATTCTATTGACCCCTTTAATTTCTTCAAGGGGAGCATTTGACTCTTCAAGCTTCCTCCTGCAAATATATTTCTAAAAGTTGCTGCAGGATTGTAATAATTTAGTAGGATAAAGAAGTACAGTCATTACTATTGCAGTCCTTTTTTCTTCAATTAGTATTTCTAATCACATTAGACATGTTTTCAGTATCCAGAGAGGATGCCTGATCCCTACAGCTATCGTGAACCATTAACTTTAATTAAAATTTACAAGTCTAATGTTGTTACATCTGCTAAAAGCATTAACTGCCATGTTAATTACCAAAATGTTAATGTTACGTTAAAATATGAATGTTCCCTTTTGACAGTTCATCTGTGGTTTAATTATTTATTTTTGGTAGAATATCTCCTAAAAAAAGAAAAAGGCATAAAAGCATAAATGCTGACTGAAATAATGAGACATGAGGGGAAAACTTCATCTAAATAGAAAACTTTAGGCTTTAGAATACCAATTGTTAACAGAAACTCATTTGTATTCTTTGCTGCATCTGAAATAAATACATGGCACTTGTGTCATGTGTAAGATGTTATTTATAATTGCAGCACATCCTTTTGCTATTACTTTGTAAGGATATCTAATCTGTGGGGGAAAGTCTTAAATTCCCGTAGCTGAGCATTGTCATTGTTTTGGTCCTACAATAGAAACTTGCCACAAAAACATATTTCAGGACTTCACATCAAAAACTTCTATTGAATTTCTCAAGGATTACCCATATAACTAATTTCAAAATAGGTTTACAGAAGCATATGTCTAGAACTGAAGTTACTGCACTCCCTATCCCAATAGTACAGGATCAAAGTGTAAGACTTTTTAAATCACTACAATTAACAACAGGTATAGCAAATATTTGCAGTAGTTCACCTAAAGAACACAGAAATCTCTGTTTAAAGTGAAGCTGTCATTTGCTATATTTCATGGTAAGGTACTCCTCTGGCATATTATTCTTAAAGGCATTGTCATTGAAATGAATGATAAAGTCTTGACAAACCAATATGAAACATAATTGTTACATGTTTCTCTTGCGCTGAATAATTATTTTAATGGGTGAAGTTAACAGTCTGCCAAGTAATTTCTTAATGTGGTTGTAAATAGGTACTGTTAGATTTCATGCCATAATCTATTTTTTCTAACTTACATAAGGAAACCTTAATTTTGCCTGTAGATCTTCTGTTACATGTCAGATGCGCATTCCTCACTCTGTACTCTGTTGAATGTTGGAAGTATGCAGCTGTTTAGTAGCAAATGCATAATTGTTTTTGTAGGGTGGGGGGAAATATATTTTTAGAGATCAGGTGTTCCGTTCACAAATTTAGACGTTTTATTAGAATAAAATTTTTAAAATCTACAGGTCCCAGTGTTCGGGATACAACATTTCAAATTACTGTTCCAAGCTTATTTTAGCAGCTTTTAAAGAAACTAGATCTGTAAGTTCCTTCTCGTAACCTGAAAATGACAAATTCACGTAGACTGCTGCAAGTTGTCAGTAAACTGACAGCTAGCAATACTGCATGTATAGCCTAACACCTCTTGCTTCCCCACAGCCTGCCCTTTTCTGATGTCTGAATTTTCTCTCATCTATATCGTGGAATTGGGTAGTCCCACTCATAATATAAGTTTTCATATAACATATTTAGAGCTGTTCTTCTTAGAGGTAGGCATTGTACCACTGTAATTGGATTCTCCTAGCAGAAAAGTTGCATTCAGTTGTCTTTTCAAGTTAACATTGTAGGAAAACACTGCAATAAAGCATCATTTGACTTCCACATAGTTTGGAGGACTCATCTCTGTATCCACTGGCAGGGCCTTTAATAAAGGACCATCAAATGAACTGGTCTGAAGCAGAGAAAAGCTCTGCAGTCTCCCAGGGCTTCAGAACCAAAGTTGGACTGAGAGCTCATGGAATCTATCCCCCTCCCAAAAAAAGGCAAACCAAAAAAACCCAAATTGTCAAGCTCAGTGTAAAACCCGAGCTACAGCTGGTTATATTCTTGTAGGTTTGAGCCATACTGCACTCACATTCAATAGGACTAGCAATAAGACTTACTCTGGTGTGCTCTGATCCCAAGGCTTTTTAAAATGCTACTTCAAACATAAAATATTTCCATTTAAAAATAATACTTTTTATTATTTTGAAGAATATAACAAGTTGCTAAAAAAGTGTTTTCTAATAGTCTGCCAGAAGGCAACCTGTCTCCTGGGCTTTGTTTGCTTGCATAGATTTCATTGCCTGCAGCAATGCTACTTAAAGTCAAGTTTACAGAAACTTTTGTGTCTCTTGGGGAGATGAATACCTTCCAAAGCTCATTATTTATTTGGGAATACTCAAACACTCTAGACAAGACAAGGAAATATTTCAAACTAATCATTTGCAGTTAATCTGATAATAGCTTTTGCATTGCAGAGCTCTAACTTACATAACTTCTTGCAAAGTTCTGTATTACCACTAGTCTTGGAGCATGGAATTCACCCCTCTCTTTTGTAGTCGTCCAGTTCTTACAGCATGGGGAAACTACTTTACTCCTTTCTTCCTAAGGAAAAATAGAAATACGGTTTTTATTTGGTTGCTTGTGGCTGCTTGCTTGACTGTCATTATAAAGCAGAGTGTGAAGGAGTGTGCTGGACAGCCACTGAGGCACGGAGAACTGTCGGGGTTTAACCCAGCAGGCAGCTAGACACCACCCAGTCGCTCACTCACCCCACCACCACCATCCCCGGTGGGATGGCAGAAAAGAATTGGGGGGAAAAGAAAGTAAAATTCATGGGCTGAGATAAAGACAGTTTAATAGGACAGAAATGGAAGGGAAAAATAATAACAATAATAATAAAAAGAATTAGAATATACCAAACAAGTGATGCACTATGGAATTGCTCACCACTTGCCAACTCATGCCCAACCAGTTCCCAAGCAGCAGCCTCTGGCCATCTTCTCCCCCAGTTTCCATACTGAGCATGGCATCATATGGTATGGGATATCCCTTTCCCCATTTGGGTCCTGGCTGTGTCCCCTCCTAACTTCTTGTGCCCCCCAGCCTTGTCACTGGTGGGGTGGGATGAGAAGCTGAGAAGCCCTTGCCTTAAACATTGCTTAGCAACAACTAAAACATCAGTGTGTCATCAACATTATTCTCATACTAAACCCAAAACACAGCACTGCACCAGCTACTAAGAAGAAAATTAACTCTATCCCAGCCAAAACCAGGACAACAAACAAGAAACTTCGCTTTTCATTTCTGCAGTTACCATAACCTCTGTTATTTTCTGAAATGTAAATTAATCCCACTGTACCATGCCCACAGAGCAGCTCCAACAAAAATGGTACCTTTTCTCAGTCATTCTGATTAAGGAATGCAGGGTCTTACTCAAGGATGTAGCATTACGGAAACAACAGCGCACCTGTATTCAACAGGTTCTGATTTCTCACAGAATGTACACTAGAAAACCCCAAAATAATGTGTATTTAATGGCAATGGCTGCCTTAAAATTTCATTTTATCCTTCTCTGCCTATTTTTAATCTTTTTTTTTCTAGTCCATATACTGTTAAATGGGAACATTAAAAGATTTGTCGCACTCCCTTCACCAGACTTTTAGGTGGAAGACGCTTGTCTGAATACACTGTAATAACTGCCATTCAGCCTAGCACACTGTCCACTGAAAAATTATGTTATTGAACTTTGAAATAATGGAGTTTTACTATGAACAGTTCATTAAAAAGCCATTGTAAGGGCATTATTTTATGATCTCTTTCAAGATACATTCACAACAGTTTTTATCAGACAAAACATCAAAGGGTAAGCTGCATGGTTTGGCTGTGCATAACATTTTGATAAGAGTGACAGACTCGGCTTCAACAATAAACCTTTTTTTGACCTTTCTTGTGACTATACTTACATTCTTGAATGAATATAGTGAAAAGCACTGCACTCTTAGAATTACAGTGGAGGCCTGAACATCTCTGTCATAGAATCACACAGAATCACACTGTTGTTATAAACCTAGATTTACTTTAAAGAGAACAATATTGATCGCACATACCTGATTTTGTCCACAGAGGACCTTCAACGTATGGGAACGTAAGACCATACCTAGCATCAAGGATCTGATTTGTATGTGACTACACTATTCACATGTTTAATCTGGGCACATGATTTACGCACCTTCCAGAATCATACAGGTTTCTGGTTCATTATATGTATGTATCTCTCTGTGTGTTTACATATGTATATTTGTGTGTGTTATATACACGTGTAAATATATATTTATATAAATTACTATATGTACAATTGTAATTAGCATCTCAGAAATAAATACAGTAAAAGTGTTATATAAGGTCAAGGAATACTGAAAACAAAGCTTTCAATTTCAAAAATAAAATCCTGGCTCATTAAAGCTAATGAAAATTTTCATTTATTTCTCTATGATCAGGATTTCCCTTCAAAGACTTAATTTCCACCTAACATCATGCTTTCTTCTTCTAATTACTTATTCTTGTGCAATTACTCAAAATAATATTCTAACAGTGGAACAAACACTGTTTACTTGTCATTTAGTAGACATCTTCTATCAATCATTTTTTAGTATCTGAAATCTATGTAATCCTATTGTAATTTTAAACTCTTTAAAATACATAACACCAACTGCTTAAGGCAGTCCTTTATTGTTTAGAAAACAAATCTTTTAGACTTTTAAACAAACCCTTGTTCTTCATTTCACATCGTAAACACTGAAATCTTTATATCATCTCCTCATCTTCTGTAAACATTAGAGACTCTCAAAGATAGTATGTTGGGAGTAATTTCACCTTTTTTGTATTGTCTCACTGAGGAACAGTATTAACCACTCTTCTGTAAGTATCTTATACTCAGTGTACTCAAAAATACTCTTGGTTAGCTCAGGGGTCCTTATAAGCTACTTCATTCTCAGAATCTGTAAATTTTAAAAAATAACATTAACGCATTATATTCTTTTACAATGTACATTTATATTATTTTTGTAACTTCTTGTATAGCTGATCATATGGTTACATACTATATAATTAATTTTCAGAGTTCACAGAGCAAATGCTCATACAAGGCCTTCTGTTAAGCACCCATATATTAGGGTTACTACAAGATCTGAGAGGAACTCAGTGCCCTGTATAAAAACTGAACATTGTATCGTAAATTTTGCCATGCGTTGAAATACCTGCAGCAAGATGATAATGTAACCAAGTGTCTTACGAAAACAGTGGAACACATAATTCATATATACAGTTCATACACAATTTTGGTAACCTGATACAGTGAAATTTAATGATTGCATTGAAAGTGAGTGCTATTTTACTATCTGCAAGCTGAACTTGCAAGTACCTCCTAGAATTTACTAATGACAGGTTTAATGTAGCATAATGCTGCTACAGCTGCAATGTTATTAGATAAACCTACACGTAAAAACTTACGAAAAATCAAATACTTAGTTTTAGAACATGCATGTAAAAATTTGAACGTATATACTATTATTGAATATTCTAATATCTAGAAATGTACCATTCTTTGTTCTATAAACTTCACCCCTGTGGGTGGACAAACATATTGAAGACCCATCCCTAGTGCCTTAGGTTTCTTTTATCAAACAAATCTCCCTCATATCTCCGATTTGTTCTTTTAATCCTGCCTTATGCAATGGAAAACAGGAATCTCTGCGGGGCTTTCCTTTGTGAATGAAAAATGAAATATAGAATTTTGGTCCAAATACTTCTACAAACTGCTGCTTCATCTGGCATGACGTTGAATTTGGATGAAATTGAATTTGGAGGCTTCCTGGACTGGTCTCTCTAAAAAAAATACAAGAAAATATGTATGAATGGAAACTTTGCTTCAGAATATCCAATTCACATTACATTAGAGCAAACCAACAACGATTTTCCTACTCCTGTTGCTGCTCACTTTCTGCTTTTTTCCTAGTAAAAAGTCATTTCAATTACACACAAGCTGCCAAATGAAATCCATACAGGTACACTGACTATCCGCTGCTGTCCACTAATGTTCAAAGGATGTTGGTGTTCTTTAACGCCTTATTCCATCTGATTTCCTAAAGTTTGACAATTAAATATTCCAAAAAAGTTAGGTCGCCAGAGGTAATGATTGTAGCCTATTAAATTACTGAAATATGACTTTAAATACATGGACTGAGCCTTAATTAAACAAACATCAAAGAAAAAATTTCCAAAGAAATCAAATAAGGTACGTTAATTCATCCAGAAAAGACTCTCCTGTTGTCATTATTTCACACAAGTAAGAACAAGTAGTTATAAATTCAGAAAAAAGAAGTTGCCCTTGTTCAGTTGTTTTTCTTATGAAAACATGACTTGGAATTAGCATTATTGTTGTTTTAACCTTTTCTATACCTGTTCAATTCCGTATCATTCATTTCTAACTGTGGCCAGACTGCATTAGGAAAATCTTCCTACTTCCTCATTCCTACTGAAAACAGGCAGTTTGTAGGGAAATACATAGGTAGGATTTTTTATTTAACCAATAAACTAAACAGAAGACACCCAGTTTCTCAGCACTATATTTTGCAAAAGTTAAGGCATGCAGATAATTCAATAGCAACATTAAAAGTGTGGAGGAACCATCCTCATATTCAGCTTTTAGGTCTTCTGCAAGAATAGAATGAAAGAAGGATATGATTTTGGACTGAAAATCTAATAATCCTAGGTAGATCCTGATTGTCAGTGAAAAGGACAGTGTATAGAACCTTTAATAAAATAACACAGTTTTATAGAAGTGTGGGACACAGAAAATATTGTTTCTTCCCCCTAATGCTCTTCTGGATTTCCTTTTCATGCAAACTTCTGTTTGCTGCTTATATTCCTCCCAAGAACATACGTTACGAATTTTTGTTCTGTTGAAATTTTACACATACTTAATAAAAAAGGGATAAACCTCAGTAGTGTTAAATGGAAGCTGATAAACCTCAGGAATAACAAAGTCTTCTGGTATGAGCTGAAATATTTTTCATGAAAAAATCTGAGAAGGACATCCATCTGCTTCTTGACTATGGAATGACAATGACCCAACAAAATGTGATGTAAGGCAAAGACACTTAAGGCAATGATTAGGATACACTGAACACTGCATATTCAGAGGTTGTAACAATTACATTTTACAAAGCTAATACAATCTCAGGTGCAATATTTCAAGTAATTTGTTATCATTCATTTTCAGGGAAGATTCATCCACATTGAATCAGACTAAAAGACAAGCTACTAACATTATTAGATGAACATTAATTTATCAGAGTACCATAATTTTTATTTTCACTTTAAAAAAAATAATAATGGGGAAAGACTCATCCAGTTTAGTTTAGTAGGCCAGCAACAGAACTGAAATGAGAAGTCGTCTGTTTGAACCCTATACCAGTCACCTTAGAGTCAATAAAAACAGCCCTTCATAGTTGTAGGCTTTCCTTGCAACATGTGGCAGAATTCATAAAGTACATCAAAAATTCACTGAATTGAAAGGATGATACTGAAGACAAAGAAATATTGGGAAGGTCTATGGTCAGAAGTAGTTATTAAATCAGCTACCTTAACCTATATAACAAAGCAAAACAGAACAACTTTCTTCCTTTTGGACTGCTGCCTCCAAACCCCCACTCCAATCCTCTTGAACCCTTGCCACAGCCTTAATAAATTCCAGAGACCACTGGGAGCAAGGTTTGGAAACACTTCAGCAGATGAACCACTTTCTGAAAACTGAAACCTTTGTTTCAAAGGCACATTCAAACACAAGCTGACTCACAGAAGGCCTGAAGTCAGAGCCTCGTTCTCTCTTTTCTGGACTCAGTCCAAGCAGAGAAAGCTTGGGGAGAGAAAAAAATTATTTTAGTGATCAGGATACAAGTAAAAAAAATTTGCATGAAACATTGGTATGCATCTGCACAGATACAAGGGAAAAAATTAACATTCATTCAAAGCTTCTTCTACTTTCTGACAGGTAATAATGATTGTTAATGGGACTGACATTTTCACTGTACAATCAAAACATATTCTTCAAAATCTATTGCATAATTAACATTACTTACACACAATTCACATCAAATAACATCAAATTAGAAAGACTTATGGAGTTAGAGAATAGCATCCTGAAAAGCATCTTGTCCAGGTGTTAAAAGTGAGCCCTGATAACATACTCAAGGCCATGCTGGATTGCTTCTCTCAGTCACAGAAATCCTCACTGTATTCTGCTGTTGCTAATAGTAAAAGGTTGCACACATGAACACAGGACTTTCAGGGACTCATTTCCTTTCTGTACATTTTCCCAACAAGAATAATAATTGATCAGCCATACAGGAGACTTGTTGCTGCATCTGGTAAACTGTATGAACTGGCAGGAGAGGCAGGAGCAAGGTTCCTGTCTTTACACCCCTGATTAGCGGGATGGTGTTGCCCAAGTAGCCTAGGACTAGGAAAGACAATAAAGGAGTTTAAACTCTTGATTTCATTATATCCTTATCAAATCAGATACGTGATGCAAAATCTATTTGTCCTCTAAATAAGCTTCTCACATTTTCTAGAACAGAGACTAATCTATGCACAGGTGTTTTCAGAAGCGCTGCGCTGCATATAAACATTTCAGCTGTGTCCTGATTGTAAGCCGGAGGAAAGACTCATGTGGACTTAAACATGTGGCCTCTTTGCTGAACTAGAGACGTGAGGCCTGCAACAGCTTCCCAATGAAACAATCGGGCAAAAAGCCTAAATACTTTTACTGTGCACCTCAATCATGAGCTCAAACACGAACATCATTATGTGCTCTAGTGCCTGAACAATGACCTGGAAGGTGCCTTCCAAACCTAGAGTTTGTAAGGTTGGGAAGAACCTTGGAGAAAATAACCCAATAATTTGTAGTTCTTTGCAAACTCTAGGAAGGAACCTGACGTATCTTTTTGGTTTGCAGTGGGAGAGGGAGGGACAAGGGAGGCTGCTGTCAAATAGTTGTTAGAAGCATGCTAAATAAAAGGTCTAGATATAAAAAATAGAACTTTCTTCTACAGACTTTGATGTTTCCAAACATTGATTGTGAATTGAACAAGAAAAAAATAAAGCAAGCTGAAAATGTGCTGTCAGGACTTTTATAACACCAAGGGGTTTTTATGATTTTTTAATGCTCTGATGACAGACATATGAAAATGAGTGCAAAATGCACAGAAGAAAATAAGACCTCACTGTAGAATTTGCATAGATAAAGAAGAAAGTATAATTTCCTAGCACTGACGACAGCATAAGCACAGAGTAACTTTCAGGAGAATTATTTTTGCAAAACACCAGTATGTTTCACATGCTTCGGTTTCTAATATGTCATTGTTAAATCAAAGAGTATTTTTATTTTTTTTCAGGCATGTAGAAGAGTTAAAAAACGTGAAACAAGTTGTAATACTACCAATAAGGCTTTTTAAAAAATGAAGTAATTTGTTTATATTATTCTTGTAGATCAAGCCAGCAGATAAAATAGCTTACAGATTTCCAGCACAGTACATGAGCATGCAAAATATGGTAATTAAATCTTGCAGGAAAGTTTTATATAAAAATGTAATTATATCTGACATTTCGGTTTATCACTTTCTGAGGATTTATGCAGCAGATAGGTGGTAGACAAGTCATATCTTCTTACTGTATCTGAGCAGGACTAAATTTCACTCCATTTAATCTTTGTTTACTCTTCTCATTTTGCATACAAAACATTAAATAGCTCAAGCTAAATTTTAGGGAAATTGAATAGTTAAGCTTTCTTAGACCTGAGGGCTTGTCTACAGTATGTTATTCCAGACTACCTATAGCTGAGTAATCCATGCATGGATCACTCAAGTATAAAGACACATTATTCTGTGTTAGGAAACAATTTAGGATTTTTGCTGATTTAAAATATTGCATTTATATCACATAGAAAAAGATCTGAACACATGGTTTTATTTGGACATCTACAATTCAACCGCAATTTAATATTGAAATTAATATCACTGTTGAAAATAATCATAATATTGCACTAATCTTCACATACATGAAGTGGTTCTAAATTGTAAGTTGAAAGTTATCTTGCTAGCAGTTAATCCAACATATTGTTTCTGGCTATCATTTATCCCTACAGTGTTATAAGCACTATAATAAAAACAAAAATATAGTATTCCAAGAAATAGGAGTTAAATTTCTATGGAAGCAATTTGGTTTCATTGAGTGAAATTGGAGAGCAGCTTAAATTAGCAAGGTACCACACCACAACTCTAGTTCCTAAAAGCGGTCAGCAATGATCGTCAATCAAGCTATTGAGTTTTCATTTTGTGTAAATTAATCTTTGCATTTGTATGTATTCTACGTCAGAGTACTTCTCTGCTATGGTCCTCAGATGCAATGTTTATATAGCTCCAATATCCCACTATATTTTACATCTTTTATTAAGTCATACCACATCCTAGATACTTTGGGCACTTCCATGGATACAAATATAATATTACATTCCATGGTCTACAGCAGCAAATTTGCCATTCTACAAGCAAGTAAAGATACTTTAATCAGTCAAGGTGTGTTTTTTTTAAGAAATTAAAAGTATCTAAGTTTGTGCAAAAGTTCAGCTGAAAGCATGCAAAAAGATTAGGGGTTAATGAGACTAGATCAAGATGATACTGTTTTAAGGAGTGTTAAAAAGACACCCAGAATCAGATTTCCAGTTTAGCCACTATTGTGTCAGTGAGCTACAGTACTTGTCCACAAGCATCCTCTTAGCCTATAGGAGAAGGGTAATTCCAGTAGCATCTCTCCCAGACAAATAGAGAAAACTAAAGTCAAATGACTTTGCTATAAAGCAGGCACAAAATTTCAGGGCCAACACACAGCAAAGTTTAAAGTCAGAGCAGCCTTACAGAGTGTCCCAGCCCAAATTCTGCAGAAAAATGCCTGGTTAAGGGACTACCTTGCAAGGTTTCTGGGGAGTTCAGATATCCTATTGTCCCAGGAAGAAATATCCCATCCATCCAAGCTCAAGCTATACTCCTGGCAGAAACCTGCAAGTAGTTCATAAACATGTTGCTAAACTCCACCACCTGGAAAGTGGGAAGGAGAAGTAGGAATAGCCAGAGTACATCATGAGTGTACTGCTCAAGCGTTTCTAAAATTAGAAGTAATTATATATCAAAATGATAGGCAATAGATTAGTAATAAGGCAGAAACTTTGGGAAAGAGTTTCACACCACCAAAGAGAGGAACAAATAAAGCCAACTTTCTTAATATTGGTTCGAGTTTTAAACTTTCAAGGAAAAAATTCCTGAAATCTGTGACCCAAGTTTACCTCCTCAAAACTATCATTTGGGATGTTACACCTAAAAAACCTTTTAAAATTTTGAAAAATTTTGATTTTTACTTCCTGTAAAATCCAGTCTTATAACCCTGTCAGCACTCCAGTCTACCGTAAAAACCTTGGTGTAATAGCCCTACCATAAGTCACTTCATATTGTGACTGGGTATTCCCAAAGTGATTAAAGAGGCTAAAATGTAGCCTAGCCCAGACTGAAGCTAGCACAGTGACACCAAAGATTAATTTGGTCCAGTTTTTTCCAGTTTCATTTTTGTTCTTCTGTATTTGTGCTTTTAACATGAAAATAACTTCAAGGAAAAAATCTCCTAGAATATATTTGTTGGTTGCCAAGACTGTAATTCTAAGAATTCTGTAATGAAAAGGGAAAGGATATCAATTCCAGAAGCAATTTCTTATGGTAACTTTTATAGGTTTCAGTGCAGTAAAAATAAGCTTGGAAGCACTTGGAATACATGCTATATCTTTTTCTTCCATCGCATTTCTCCTGCTTTGGGGTGCCTGGATAGATGGTCCAACAGAAGTTTGTAACAGATCTCAGCGCCCATGAGAGTCCTCCTGCAGTAAAGGTTAGTCCTGTCCCCCCAGATCCCTACAAGTCTTTGTGGCCAGCGGCACTGTCCACACTCTTTACCACAGATCAGGTAAATGGTCGCTTTTCTCTTTTATTCCCTTCTTTGGGAAGGGAACATTATACCACCCTGGGTCCAAATCAAGCCTGCCTTCCAGGAATCATTTTTCAAAACAGAGGCAACTCCCCATAGATTTCCAGAAGAATACAGACAGGCTGGAATATAGCACAGAGATATTCAGGCAAGGTTTAAACAAGCTGGATCAGCATTGGAATCAGTAAAATATTTAATGCAGGCTAATTTACCTGGTTTCTCAAAGGGCACTGGAAAGATTTAGTAGTTAATTATGTGTCAAGGCAGCATGCCCAGGGCACTGTGCTGTGACAGGAGACAGAAGGACCTGTTCTCTGCTCTGTAGCTGATCTGCTTCATAAACATGAACCACTTTACCTGCCTCTCCTCCCCCTGTTAATCTGACTTGCTGATTAAGTGTGTAAGGTTTTCGGGGCAGGGAATGCTTTTCGTCACAGGTAATATCCTTGATGTGTTGCAGTCAACAGTAAAACTCCAAGCTCTAAGTATTCCGAGTTTTAATTCTATGCATTCATAAACTGTGAGGGCCCTAGTTCAGTTTCTAGGTGCTATAATGCAAGCAATTAAAGCTATAAAGCATCTTTGAAATTACGATTTTAAAGCAAAGCAATAGAATCTTTCCTAGCTAGGAGGGTAAGTTTATTTATCCAAATATTTGATCAAAATCCAAGCCTTCCACAGAGAAGAAAGTGATTTTTTTAATCTTAAAAGAAATACATCAAAAATAGACGGAACATTTTTTCCTTATTCCCTGATTAGGCCTGCTTCAGATAAATCAACACCATATATTGGAATGCAGACAACGTGAGGCGTTTGGAAGAAGAAGGAGAGAGAAGGGGAAAGGTTAGGAAAAAGGAAAAAAACCAAAAGCAGACCACAGGTTTGGAAGACATTTGAATAGTTCAGAATTCCTTCGAATACTCCACTCTGAGCTGTTAAGGTATGACAAATTTGGGCTTTGTTTTAAATTGGCATAGTCTGCTGTTACTGAGAATGCGTTTAATATTTCAACTTAAAGATATCCTTTAGGGTGACATATTGCAAACATGCTTTCTGTTTTGTTTTCACGTTTTTCTTTGTTGTTGGAGTTGCAGTGTAAATATGCACCATATTTTCCTCCGCATCTTCCTCATTATATTCATTTTAAAGTCTTCTCTATGAAGTATCTTCCTCCCAGCACCATAGCATATGGGAATATATGTCAGTAGCATGACTCTATTCTGACTTTGACAATGAAAATAGTCTCAGTAGTTTAACTATACAAGGCAGAAATTGTGAAGGCAGGCAACAACATACGAAACTCGTTTGCAAACATTGAAGATGACTTCCTGAGAGGGCCACAGCAAAACATCAAATAAGCAAATGATTGGGGGGGCCGGGGGGGGCGGGAAGGGAAGTGGGTGGAGAGGAAGAGCTCCCATGTATGATGAAGGCAAAGGCAAAAAAGCACATTTATTGATGCAAAGACGAATTTCCTTTTGCATTCCTGATGCAGCAAGGAATTACTTTTATATCCCTTTCTTGTTTCACTGTGGCTCTGGTTCCTTCCCTGCAAGTCTCTCCCTTTTCTTCTTTACTTAACATGAGAATTAAGAAACTCAGGCTTCCTTTAACAGCCTATTGCTCCATTTCACTCAACAGCCGCTGCTGTCCATTTCAACAGGTTCAGTACCATGATACATGCTTCCAGGAAAGTTTTGCTTTCCTTATTTTTCATTACTTCATTCTTCACCCAGTCAGCACCAATCTGTACCATCCTATTTGAAATCCTACCATGACTTTATGTTTACTACATAAGCAGGTTGGTGGCTACCAGAAGCAAAAAACAGAAGGGCGCTCACTAAGAAAGGAAACCCACATTATGTTGTTACGACATGCTTTTTAATCATGCTTTTTAAACTGCAATATTCTTAGATAGCTATTGTTACCATAGCAACTACAAGTACTTGCTGTGGACCACTGTGCAAGGGACTGTGCAAAACAGAAATGGTCCTTGCTGTAAGTTCAAAAAAATTCTAAGAGGAGGCTACAGATGCTTGGAAGAAAAAGTACAGATTACTGATCCACAAGATAGTATGTGATATCACTGTATCAGCAAACTAGCAACTGGCAAATTTATTGTAGATATCACAGTAAAGGAGAGGTTTGAGGAAGGGTGAAGCCTAAGGGCAAAAAAAAGAGTGTTTGAGTATGCTACCTGGTATCTGAACATGAGTGTAGGGTTGTCAGAAGGCAGGATTTCCAACTTTTAGTAATGAATAGGATTGACAGTATTCAACACTTTCCTAAAATTGCTGACTAATAATGAAAAATTTTGTGTTATTCCTGTTAAGATTTATCATCAGTTGTGGACTTTTTCACTTTCATACTTCAACAATTTTACAAAACTTTGTATCACTATGACCAAAAACAGTATCAGAAATAATTACTCTACCATACACCTTATAATTTGTACATTAAACATTACACTGACTTTGGGTGTTGAAATTAGTTGTGTTATTTTTGTACTAGAGCACTTGTCATTACTTTCCTGAATTTAAATTTGACTATAAAAAAATCTGTCATTAAATTTTTAAACATGCTTAAATTATTAAATTTCAAAACAAAGCAAGAAGTGAATTAAGCACTTGAAAAAATAAAAAAAAAAAACATTAACTCAATCTGTCAGTATCAGAATTGTCAAATGCATCACTAAGCAGCACTGGTTTTGCCATTTTCCTGTTTGTCTTTAATACCTTTTTTGAATAATGTTCAGCTACATTTTCTGCTTTGTTTTTCTAAGAGAGCCAAACTCATCTTTCATCTTGAATTTATCGGCACAAATCAAACAAATCTCATTGTTCAGGCATGGTATAGGCAGGGAGGGGTTCTCAGCATCCCACTACTAAATTCGGGAAATGACAACACATCACTTTTCTCATGCTGAAATACAATTTAGATACTTCTTTCTGTATTTTCTGGCCCAATTCTACTACTATGTAGAGAGTAACCACACTTTCAGTTTTCTGAAGGCTGAATTAGAATAACCGCTTTACAAATTTGTAAGACTCATGCTATTTTTAGTATCTGAGTTCATGAAGGTAAATGAGATTTGTACTGGAGAACAGATCTGTTTTCAAACAAATTTCTTGAGAGGTTCGTATGTTTGATCAAGCTTACCATTTTAATTTTTTGTTCTGAAGATTAGAGAAACTAATCACCCACTGATAGTGAGTAATTCATTTTTACTTATAAAATCATTGGTTACACCCAGAATTTTTTGTGGGATTTTTTGTTATTGTTGTTGGGTTCAGTGGGGTTGTTTCCAAATACACACATTTCAAGAACTGAAAACACAAAGTTTTATCTAGATTTTGATTGTGTCATATTTGAGCAACTGTTCAAATGCATCAGTCAGTCTGTATGAGGAAAACTGGCCACATTCTCCCACAGTTGTCATGTATTTATCATACTGACTCCGGCTAGAAAAACTGTCAAGTTGGAACCACTGTTTTAGGAGATGTGAACATCCTTTGTAGCAATGCCATCTGCAACATCAGAGTAAGTCTGGTTTCCTTTTCAAATGTGAATATTAATATTTCAAAAGGAACAAGAAAGGGAAAGTAGTCTTTTGTGGAAAATTAGCCCATTCATGAGTGCAGTGAGGAATACACAGTCTGAGTTGCAAGGTAGATCAGATAGGATTTAGATCCTGTGACAGCTTCCACATACCTTCCACCAAATCACTGTTGATAGATACAGTTTTCATGAACTGCCTTACATTCATCCAAAACACTATCTAGCGAAAAGGCATAAATAGAAGTCTATGACGAAGAATTACAGTCCAGGACAGTTTCCATATTCACTGATTACATTTTTAAAGTGGCAATTACTGCTAAAAGTCTTCCCAATACCGGTCCTTTTCAATACTCATCCTCCTAGACAATGTATATAGAAAACACACAATTCTGTAAGCTCTTCATTCTTCCAGCACTTAAGGAAGTTTGGTTTTTTCCTAGTAAGAAAAAAGATGTATTTAAGAAATGGAAGAGATAACTTGACATAAGAATAAGATAAAACGTAATTCTCTCAAACCAGAAGATACACTGAATCATTTAAGAAGCCTGCAGCAAAATTTGCTTCTTGGCTAACTGCTTAAGCATATTTCTACAGCATTGATTTGTCTTTTTGTTTTCCCCCCGGCACTTTAAAGTATGGATGGTAGATTTCTAGCATTTTTAAGTGTCTGATTGTTGTACCCCTCATTGTCACAATATACACACACTAAGAAGTGTGAAATACTTGCTTGTACCATTTTCCTTCCATTTCTTAAATTCACTTTTTCACTACAAGTTATTCTAATAATATATTCTCACACCTATTTTTTTATTGTCCCATGTATTCCGCACATCATTCTACCTACCCTGTTTGAAGATTACAGTACAGCAAAACACCCAGATACCCTAAAATATGACACTCAACAACACCCTACTAAAAAATAGAATTTCATATATTTATTGATGTGCAATAGTAGGCTGTAATTGACAGACTGCTTTTTCATAGAAATTAATTTAATGATCTTACTTGAAATTGAGAACTACCCAAAGACTGATCAGTGAAGGAATGTGGAAGTTATGGAAGTACTTTGTGTATGGTGTGAGGGAAAAAAATTAAGTTAGATAGATCTAAAGAACTGAGCCATGTGAACAAAATGGGAATAAAAACATTTAACAGCACATTGAGCAGACATAAACAAGACAGAACTGAAAGAGATATTTACACAACTAAGTAATTTAATTATAGGTTCCAGATGTGTGAATGAATAAGAAAAGAGAAATCTCAATTACTTATGAAAAGTTATGTAACCTTCGACTATCACCAAGATGTGGGGATCACAAAGAAATGCTAATAAAATGACTACTGCATAAACGAGAGACAAAGGTTAATTTTGTCACTGTGGTTAAGAAGGAAGAAAGGAACAAAATGTTGAAAACACGAAGGACTTTGCTTTAGCAATCTTACACATGAACTAAAATTCAAAAAACTGCAAGATCATGCCAGAATATCTAATGCTTTCATTTGTATGTAGGGAAACAGGTGTGAAGATGAAAGAGTGAGAAGATGGATCTGCATGTCGTTTGCACATCAGCAGTTCTTGAAGGACAGATTCCCTGGCTAACGGAAAGAGCTTAGAAAGCACAAAATCCGGAGGCCAGGCAGAACAAGATGTAAAGGAAGGACACCTACCACTTTCAGAAGGATGACACCACCAGTCGTGAGATTTTGCTTGGATGCAGTAGAGGCTTTGGCAAAGGTGTTTCAATTATGATTGAGCATAAAAGTGTACTGAAGAAGAACTAGGATGAAGTAGATGTTGCCATCATCTTTTCTAAAAAGAGAGAACACTTGTATCTTTCTGTATGAGAAGCTAATTGTTATCACTGACCATCTCTCAGCTTCCCTGATCCCACAGCATTACAGTGGAAGTCTGAGAACCCAACAGTGTGTTCAATCATACAATTTTAGAGTGCATTTATAGTGAACACCAAAGTCTGACTCTGAATTCGGCATTATTTTCAATGCCATCTGACTGTGCACAGATGTGACAAACCATGCCCTAAGACTTTTACTGCAGGTTTTAATTTCTAATACCATCCATGTGCTCATTTGCAGGTCTAGACCTATAATGCTTTGTTAGCTTAAACAGCTGTGTTTTTACGGCTGGACTAGATTTGAATGAAAGGTTAAAGGCTTGTGTGTGCTTATTGTATATGTCCAATTAATCTTCGCTCTGCAAGGACGAGGTTTTTCCCTTCTTTTTGCTACATCACAGTTCTTATGCTTGCTTTGGACTGCAAACCTGGCTCACACTTCAAGTTAACAAGGCTGAAGTACTGCCCTAATAATCCTTAACATGTTTAAACAGATGTTTATAGCTGCTGGCATACCTAAGCTCTTGTTTTAATTCATGAAGTTACTTGTTAAACCTGAGTAAGACACCGGGCTTCTGGTGATAAAGTGTAATTTTTGCTATATTTGATTGCTGTTATATGAATGCCAACACCTGAAGCATCTCAAACTGTTCAAAATAAATGACTAGTACAGATGTATCAGGGTTAAATCTCATAGCAACACAGCAGAATAATTTTATCTTGTTCATGTTATATGTCTAGAAAAGAGCTCAGGACTTCATTGTGCTGGCTACTATATAGATTAGAAAAGGCATTTTCTTCATCTGCAGACTAAACAGAAGGCAAAACTGACATCTCCTCTCCCATTTTATAGGCAAGTAACTGAAACATGGACAGGCTAAATAGTTTGCCCATGACCATGCAGCAGACCATAGCTGAGCAGACTGAATCCAGCTCTTCAGGGGGCTGGCAGGACCTTAGCTTAGACCAGTCTGGTTTTCTGACAGTTTGCTACAGTCTTGCCATCACTTCTGATAGTGCAACCTAACCCAGTAAACTTTAGGGTTTAGATTCGTATCTTCACTTCTGCCTACTGCTTTTAGATGTTCACATAGTATAGACTGTGTGGTCAAAGTGGACTACTGTATGTTGATATGTAATACCGCCATGTACCATAATCGACATGGGACAGAAGGCTGGCAGATCAGGACTCCTGTAAATGTAAGTTCACATTGGTATTTTTTAATATCTTATTTCAAATACTTTGTGTGTATATATATGTATGTTAAATTAGGACAAAGTATTAAAAAGGAATATGTAATCTGACCAAGACTGTAACTGTGTAACAAAGGATTTTCTGATAAATTTTGTTCGAAGCATATTTAAAAATCCAGTTCTGGATTTATAAAATCCTTGTGAACCTGCTTATTCATAAAGGGCCAACAGAAGATTTTCATAACTCCTCATTTAATTCATCCAATTGCTCTGCAGATGGCAATTTTCTATTTAAAGAGTGTCTCGCTTCATCATAATCAAGGAAATACAATTTCCAACTTAACCAAAAACTTGGCAAGGAGAAAATGCTTCACTAGCACCAAGTAATCCCATACAAAAAGCCTGTCTCCCATCTTACTTGTTTTGCTGTGCCAGAAATATTTTTAGAAGACCACAAAGTAGATTTTTCATATTTTACTGTGAAATATTCACACTCGCTTTTAAACATACATGCTCTGAAGACTCCAACAATTGGCTCAGCCTGACTTGCACCACATGAAATAGGTGTTTCCCTTCCCCACAAACAGGTCTGTGGGAAGCTAGAGCATCTCTAGGCTGCCAGGAGAGGGGCAGAGAAGCATAGCTGGCTAATTGCCTGCTCAGGCCTTGTGTTGTGAAGGGGAAATACCCTGGGAGGAAACCAAGGTCTTCCAGAGCACATCCTCAAAACTTTCAGATACAGCTGTTGAATCATTTTTCCACAAAGGAGAGAAAGGGAAGGGCTTTCCCAGAAGACTGGGAAATCAGAGCTCTCAGGTTAGGTCTCAGAGGATCCGAGACAAAGGACGGGAAGATAAAAGTGGAGAAAGGCTGCATTTAGCTCCAAGATGAGCACAGAGCCACTAGGACAAAGTACCCTGTTTCCAAAAGAAACTGATGGTGGACAGCAAACCTGAGACATTTCCCTGGAGCCCTGGGACAGGAGCAGGCAGCAGATGGGGTGAAAGTCTATGCAAATGGCTTTATCAGAAAAGTAAGTTCTGTATCCTACCTCACTTCCACGGTAATGTTTGACTGCCTTTTGCTGGAAGCTCCTCTGGGAAGAAAATGGCAAACAAGGAATATAGAGATAACACTCAGGCTCTGTGAGTTTGCTTCTTAGCTGTGTTATCAATGCCGAGTGTTTTACAAAGCTGTACTTCTCTTTACTTGCACTTATAAGCTACACCTGTGACAGTGAATTCAGGGCAATTATCATTCAAATGTTTTAGCAGAGCTGCAACCTTAACTCAAGAATTGTCATCACCTGGAGCCAAAGAGAACTACCACCACTCTTATTTGTGCAGCTGTCACTTTCCAGAACAACTTCTATACAAACATTTTCATAGTAAAAACTAATGACAACTCCACACACCTTCTCAAGATTGAAGATTTGCTAGCAACCTAAGAAACAAAATCTTGGAAGACTCTGAAGCATTTCTGGTGACTCTCCAAAAGAATACTTAACCATGTTAATTCATCTGCCTAGTAGATATATTTTCCTAATCAGGTGGTTCTTGTTTTTAAATGGATAAAAATCCCTTCATTAAACAATAGAAGAGATCTCAGAAATAATTTAGCAAGTCATTCAAAAATACAGCTACAGATATGACAAATATTTCCTCACCACCAAAAATGGTTTAAAAGTATATTTACAATTGTAATATATACAGCAGAAAATCTTTGTAATATAGAGTTTTCTAGCTCCAAACCTGCTGCGAAGAGTGAAGCCCTCAAGATAGAATCAAGGCAGAACTTTGGGGAGCTAATTGCATGAGCATAAATTGAACCACTGGAAGGTATAGAATGAATATGCACTACTCAGCAAATGACAAACAATAGTCTATTGTGCGCAGCTAAAATGTGTGTCTACATTTAGTTTTTCTTCAAGGTGCAAAACAATTTAACAAATAAATATTCAAAGCCTTTTATTAAAATAAGTTTCATCTTGATTTTTTATATTTAATGTATTTAGATTTGAGGAATCTTTCCAGGTTAGGTTTTGTTGCTGCAGTGTGGCAACATCTCCTGTACTAATGACAATGGGACTAATAGTTTCAAAGCAAACATAAATGTACATTTTAAATGAAATTTAGTAATTGTCACCATACAAGAGGAAGGCAGGAACCTGAAGATAGCAACATAGCTCATACGCTACTTTGAAATCTAATTGCTAAATAATTTTATAATGCACAAAATCTTTGCTTAACCTGAGCACTGAGTAACTATTTGCCAATACCTGGCAGTTATTGGCAGGGCTTCTCTTACTCAGTTGCTAATCAAAATGCAAAATTATAACCCTTAAGACAAAACCAGCATTACAGATGAAACTACTCTTTTGTTAAAAGTCTGTCTAATTGTAATTCTACTTTGTTTAAAATATCTTGAGAGATATAGATGCTTATGCCTGAGGCAGCAAAGAATAACAAAACTAAACACAAGTCCTTCCTGTAAGGGTACTACTGCAGTACACCAGCTATGCTTCAGTGGGATTGTTTATCATCAAATATACATGAAAAACCAAGCCCCCTACTTGACTAGACATGACAATTTAACATTGCCTCTTCCATTGCAGTGACACAATCATAAACATATTATCAAGTCCTGCAGTGTGATCAACAACAGATGTAAAATTAAGAGTTGACAAGTTTTAGCAGGTAGCTGAGCCTTACATATCTTCTGCCAAATTTAATTTTCACTTCCAAAAATCTTCCAGGCAACTCTTTTTTTTTTTTTTTTTTTGAAGACTTCAGAAAGTACTCTTATTTTTCTTTCTTCTTGCAGTTCATACCAGTGTTCTGAAAAATCAGTGTTCAGATGTTGTTTCTTTCAGGACAATTTACCTTTATTATTTTGCACAGAAAAGTAGATGCAGAAAACAAGTTGCCTTTATTTTTATTCACAACCTGAATGACAACACACTACATGAACTAAGGCAAAAAAAATTAAACTAGTAAATGATGTATTGCAACCCTAACTTTTAGGAAATACATAAGAAACAAAGACATACTCTAAGGGAACATTACAACCAAAATCCAGCAGCACAAGTGCAAAGGAAAAACCAAATATAAACATATCTAGCACTAAAGACATGTCACACTTAGACACCAGCTAGTAACCAGGTAGTCTAACTCAGACTCCTACCAGAGAGACAAAAATGCTGCATGAAGCTCCTGTATCTATTTGGAGTAGTTCATTTGGTTTTACAACACCGACTGATCAGAAAAGTAATAAGGCTACACCTGAGCATGAATTCAAACAGTCTCAAACATATGGCTATGCAAGAAAATGTATATCCACACCAAAAAAATGCCAGCATGATCTCCCTTGGTATGACATAATACCAAGACAGAGCCCTAACAAAGCCTGTCAGCTCTTAAAGGCTTGTGCATTAAAGGAAATCTCAGTGCATTCATTCTTCCAAATGGTTCTTTCTTCACTTGTAACAGATACTCATCATACTTAACTGGGTTCTTGACACTGTAATCTAAAGATACAATTTTGTCTCCCAGGTCTGAGAGCACTTAAGGGTCCAGGGTTGTTTGAGTATAATTCTAATTCATATCAAATAGACAAGAATCTTATGAAGTTCAACAAGGACCTGGGAAAACATAATCCAGGAGTGCAGCACAGGCTGGGGAAGCAGCTTTATGGAAAGGGACCTGGGGGTCCTGGTGGACAACCACCTCAATATGAGTGAACAGTGTGCAGCTGCTGTGGCAAAGAAAGCCAACAGGATGCTGAGTTGCATCAACAAGGGCATCACCAGCAGAGATAAAGTCATTATCCCACCCTACTCAGCACTTGTCAGGTCACACCTGGAATACTGTGTTCAGTTTTGGTCAAAAAAAGGTGTGAACAGGCTGCAGAGGGTCAAGAGAAGGGCCACAGTGATGATCAAAGGACTGGGAAGCCTGCCATACGAGGAAAGGCTGAGAGGACTGGGTTTGTTCAGCCTTGAAAAAAATAAGGCTTAGGGGATATCTTACCACCATGTTCCAGTATTTAAAGGGTGGCTACAAAGAAGAGGGAGACTCAGCTTTTATAAGGAGTCCTATGAAAAAGATGAGGTGTAATGAGTACAAGTTAATCCTGCGCAGATTCAGATTGGACACGAGGAGTATTTTTTGCAATAAGAACAATCAGCCATTGGAATAATCTCTCCAAGGAAATGGTGGATTCCCCAACACTGGACACTTTTAAGATTCAGCTGGACAGGGTTCTGGGCCATCTTGTCTAGACCATGGTTTTGCCAAGAAAGGTTGGACCAGATGATCCTTGAGGTCCCTTCTAACCTGGTATTCTACGATAATGATTAAGCAATAAGCCATGACAGGTAATGCACCTATTATCTGACGGTGAACTCCCATGGCTTTGTAAAGCATGAGGTACCAATGAACACGTCTGTTCCCTTTGGGTATAATTATATTTCAAAAGGCATTTCCTGGAGTTGCTGGTATAGTTTCCCTTTTGATAAGTGTTTCTCTGTCCTCCATGGATTACACTGGTATTTTTCTTAAACTGTATACTATGATTAACAAGTGTTGATGTGAGAATTTAGCTGTGCTGTGTCAAGTTCAAAGTTTAGTGTTCAACCTATGATATGGCTTAACCATGACAGTATTGTATTGAAACATGAACACCAGTCTTCTACACCAAATTTTAGTCTTAAGACTAAGCATCACTCATACTTAATAGTTGAAACCTAAAAATAGATGTTTCTGATCATTAATTCCTCTATTGGGAGTTCACCCTAAAACCCATGTTCATATGGTAGGAACAATGGTGGTATAATGATCACATTCATGTGATTTATTGAAGGTCTTTAATCTATCCAGTACCACTGTAAGCTGTTCTTTTTTTCAGTCTAAAAAAGCCAAATCAGAAGGCAGCCATCTGCAGCATGGGGAAAAGAAAGGAGAAGGGCAAGGAGAAAGGAGAAGGCTTACTCCAAAGCGTTGGGAACATTTAGCCTAAGACGTTATTAAGGCCTAAAACACAATGGAAGAGTGAAACATGAACTATAGTGCCTGGATCATATAAGTTAAAATGGGTGTTTACCTTAACAAAGGAAATAAACACTTATGGTTGCTGAGAAATAGCATCTTTAATGAAGTCACATTCCTTCTCAATTATACTGAACTTCCACATCATGGTATGGCCAAAAACACATAACAGAGCCATGCTGACAGTGTATGGTCACACATCAGCCATTTGAACCCACAACAGGCCATGACTTTTTTTAAAGTTTTTCACAGTCTTGCTCTGATTGCCCTAATATCTTTATAGATTTTTTTTTTTTTTACTGCTTTAAATTGCAAAATTGTTTAGAATGTTTTTTTTTTAACTGTGATACTTCATTTAAGTGTTCCCCTTCTTTGAAATTTCTACTTGCAACCTTGTACAAGTCACTCCTCTTGTATAAAGCTTTATAAATCTAATTCTGAACCTTGAAAATACCTTGGGTTTAACTACAGTTAACTGAATGTTTGTAAGATGGGCTGTAAATACAAGTTCAATGAGTGTTTAGGCCATTTATATTGAAATTTTTCAGGAGCTTGAAAAAAAACTGGAATTTCTTCATAAGGAAAAATAATTATGGTTGTGTTATAAAGTACAAGTAGTAAAGTACTGAAGCAGATCAAAAGGTTATGAAATCAACCCTTATAAAAAGGTAGTGATAACTATAGGCAACTAGGAGAGAATATTGGAATGAATAGGTGATAATCCAGTTTAGGAAGCTTGGAGCAAAACCTGAGAATTGCAATTAATGAATTAAACAGAATTGAGGGGAAGGGGGAAGGGACAGCCATAAAAAAAAATCACATAAAATGAGTTTGTCATTTCCTCTAGTGAATGATGGGGACCCAGACAAAGAATGTTAGGTTTGATCTGTTTTGCTATACTTTTTCTTCTGAAAAACAAAAACAGAAATCCTGCTGACAGATTCAGGGCACACTTCACAGCAGTTAAAAGTGGTGATTGCTCTACTACTATTCCTTCCCATTTTGTTCTATTCAGTTATGAGTTCCATGACCTCTGTCTACACCTCCCAAAAAAGGATTCCAGGACACCTAACACAGGAAAGCAGTCCTAACTAGATGTTATTTCCAGTTATTAAATAGCAGATTCACTAGAAATATCTCATTATTTCTGTTCTTGTTTTTCATACATTTTTATGCTATATAATTTTGCTCCTTTTTGCCTTTATTTTTTAAATTAATCATTTCTAACTGCCACTTGTTTGTTTTATCCATCATTTCTAAATCTGGTATGATACCTCAATCATTCACTTTGACATCAGTAGGCTACAGCAGAAAGCTGCCGGTAATATTCTATTATTCTGAGATACTTCACTACTTATATTCTAAATTAAATATTTTATGCTTCTTCATTCATTTGAAAGATTTGGTACAAGGGAAACCTACCTACATCTCCATGATACTTTTCTTTCTCTAACCATTCAGAGGCCTGAAAGTCACTCCCCCCCAAAAAAACAAAAATCTTACCTCTATTTTCATTGTTATTAAACTATTCTGTTCTACCAAAAAAACCTTTGATTTTTGCCACCTTTAATTGCCAGATGTTGACTACTTCAAAACATGCAATGTTACCTAAGTGACAAATTTGTCTCAGTTCACATTTCCTCCAAAACACAGAACTCAGATATGCCCATATTTGGTAGAAGAGTGTTACCAAATGGAATGAATCATAGATGAAAATGAAGTCAACTAATTGAGTTGCTATTTTATCCTATTATGTTTAGGTTTTCCCAATTGTTAGCAGTTATGGAAGAGAATATACTGATCCCAGATCTCATGATCTGCCAATAGTTTTTATTTATATGCTGCATAGAGATTGAGAATTAAAGAAACAGTACATTTTGTAGCTCATCTGCACATAAGCAGTTCTGTACACTGAATCAGTGCAGGTGCAGATAGATTCTTTCAAGAAGCTTGAACACATTTACCTGGAAGTTTTTTTAAACTGTAGAAAGGCATTCATATAACACTTTTACACAGATTAAACTTTTGCCAAGATTTGCACAGAAGAATACTTCAAAGACTTTTGAAAAAATCTTTCCTTTTCAATACACGGCAATAGACACCTCATTCAAACCATCCATTTGGTTACATATTAGGGTATTAAAAAACCACTCTTTTCGGAGTTGCTGTCTGGCATAACCCTGGTCAAACAATTAGTTTTCTTCTCCAGTGACAGACAGCTACAATGTGTAGGTTTTGCTCCTTTCCCTGTTTGTCATGCCACAGACAGCAGTGTTCTACCACCCTTCATTCTTTTTCATTCCCTCTCTCCCTCCCACTCTTTATCATAGTCCTTGCTACCTTCCCTGCAAGAGGCATATGCAGGTCATTGCTTTTCATGGAAAAATAGATCATGCTATCATCATATAAAGGCAAGAGCTAGCCTTAGCTGTTTGGAAACTCCAAGGGTAAACTGCATAAAAATCTAGTACCATCTCTTCTTGTTACAAAAACCATTAGGAATCACAAAGGGTTAATGGAATTTTAATGTTTGTGATAAGTCCTCTAAGAAAGTAAGATTTACATCACCTGCCTGCCCCCTCCTAGTAAATTTTCCATCCATTACCCAGCAGAGAAGTAGAGTCTAATCTTGGTAATAATATGTAGAGTGTTGTAAAAATAGGTTGATGAGTAGATGGCCCTTCCATGGGGAAAGCAGCCACAGCACATCAGCTCTGATTAGAAACCAGTGCAATCCACCGGGGGTAGGGGGGGGCTGGGAAACGCTCCAGAAGTTTGAAACAGCATTTATACTTCATTGCATGTCACAAGACAAATTCATAGGAAAACAGAATTCACTGGTACTGCTCCTTGTTAAATTAACTGCAAGGTCAAGCTACCTGTTAATAAGTGCTTTTGGAGAGATTACAATATGGAAGTGCTGCATTACTTTTAGGTATTATTACTATTTTTCAACCAATGCAGTAAAGCTCATGCAATGCAAGTAATATTAACATTTTACGGTTCTTTAGGATTATGCTGTAATCAACCTTAAACCATTTATAGTTGAATGCATTGGCAAGAAATACACACAATGTCTAAATGGGAAGATTCAGCTCCCAGTAACAGGCTTCAGCAAGCACCTTTGGATCTGTTGTTACTTTTGCAAGCCCCTAGCACCACCACTGGATGCTGGATTTATGTTTCTCCCATTTATTAGCAAGTGAACCTCAGGTTAAGATGAAGGCATTTATACGTAAATAGCCAATATTAATAGCTTCCAGTAGAACTAAATTTTCTTTGCAAGATCTGAGCCTAATTTCACCTATAGATAGTGCATATATGGAAAGTTTCACAGAATCACATCAATATATGCACAAAAATTATTTTTGTTAAGTTAGTCAGTACAGCTTCACCTGTAGACGGGGGTTCATTCTAACCTCTGTCATCCTCAGTGTTTCTACTACACCTATGTATCTGGTATTTACAGTCTGCTTATCCATATTCCTAAATGTTTTATGTCGTTTCTTCATTCATATGCAATGACAGCACCAGACTTACCGAAATGCACCAGCAACATATCATCAGTAAACAGTAACATTTCAGCCATAGTGCCCTAATTAGGTGCTGATTAGGTCCTAATTTGTTTCCAACAAAAACTCAGAAATACTCATATAGTGCAGTTATAATTTATATAACCCATTCAATTCAAAATAATGTAATAGGGTATAGAATATTTAATATGTAACTTCAATTAGTTATATTGTTACGTTGCACACTATTAAGAACTTCAGTAACTTTGACGCAGAATCTTTAATATTCCATATGTTCTGTAACAACAGGCCTCAGACATTAAATATACTCATGTGTCAAAGCTAGCATGACTTTCTTTTAGTCTGTATTGTAGAAATACTCTTTCTACTTACACTGCAATGTCTTACAACATAATGAAGAATTTTAGGGTTTCTTTTTTTCCCCAAAGTGAGCAAAAAGTGGAAATAAAACCTGACAGTCTGCAATGGTAACATTTTTCAAGTTTGAGTACAGCTTGCACAGTAGATGGTTCTCCAAGGTACCATGCAGTATAAAACATGCTCCTTATATGTATATGGGTATCTAAAAAAAATTTACTAAGACATTGTTGTGTCTTAGTATACAATATAAAGGGAATACATTTTGAGCATTAAGTGTATTTTTTTTCTAGAAATTTCAGTAATAGTTTGCTGATTTTTTTTAATTTAAAAATAATGTCTTTCCCACAAAAGCAGATAAATGTTCCAGATTCATGGTAGGTGGGTTTCCCTCCAGAAGCTTTCCTTCTACTAAACTGTCTTATTTAAACATTTCTTCTGCCTGAAGCTGAATCTGGCTGGAAAACAAAAATAGAGTGAGAACTAAAGAAAATTGTGTTGGGCTTTAGTGTCATACCACAAAAAACAGATGAGTAAAAATAGATTTTAAACTTCCAGTTACCAGTTCATCATGTACAACCATGGTTAGCATTTGATCCATTGTCTTGCCATCTATTTCCTTCTGGCACTTCCATAAGTCAAAGCCTGACAAATTTTCAGATTGAGTTTATATGACAATCATGATCTTTGTGATGTTATAACATGATACAAAAATATATGATAAGGTAAAAAATAAGGTTTCAGAATTACCCCCCATCTTGTCTGTTTCTACTGTTTGCATTCTGCGGTCCCAGTCACTGTCTTCTGCTTCCTGAGGTTTTTCCATCTCTTCTGATTCCTTAGACACATTTCATAGATGCTAGTTAGATGCTATTACCATGTGACATGTTCAACCTTTAAAACAAATCATTTACTTTGAAAGTTGAAGACTGTTAGACTCATAATTCAAATGTTTATCACAGGGTTCTTCAGGCCTGAAAACACTGTCAAACTCTAAAACATACAACTATAATAAAGTTAGCTTTATTTTCAAGGTCTCAAAATGGATGGTAGGGGGTTTTCTGGTGCCTTGCTTAGTCCTGTGTAGCCTGTTTGGAGGTACTGTTTGCAAAATAGCATTTTCAGCTTTTATCTGACAGCCACATTTGAAATACGCAACAGATAACCACTGTGCTGCTACCTGTCATTGCCATTCATGCTTCTGTGGGAAAGAGTGTCATATCAGCTAAAGCTGGCAGCCAAGCTATACAGCGAAAAAAGAAGGAGCTCAGACAGGGTAAGAAAAGTTCCCCAAATCCCAGAGCACTGAAGTGGCACCAAAGCAGCAAGCACTTCTGTTGCAAGAGAGCATGAGGAACTGCCCTGCACAGTGAAGGATGTAGAAAGAAAAACGGTGCTTAAATGGTTGTTTTCTGTCTTAGCTAGCCTGCGAAAAGGCTGCAAGAAAACTTATAAACAGTTTTAGTTTAGTTACTTCTGAAGGAAGCTGCTAAAAATGCAGAAACTCATGGTTCCACCAGCCATACCACGATGAAGAGATGAGTTTTCACGGAGTCAGGCCTGCGCTTGGGGAGGTCATTCCCTCTACTGTAGCCTCAAATCCCCTCCATGACTTACTCCAGGTAGGAAGAGTTCTGTTGCAGCAATGTAACAAGTCTGTTCAGGTACAAGTAGGCACCACATGAGCAGTGCAACAGTAGACCAAAAATACCCAGATTAGATCATGGGAAGAGAACAGGTCATGCCCAAATTCTCTTCTCTTGCAAGAGTCCTTCAGTAACATGGACATTTCCAGGAATTTTACTATTGATTGTCTATTAATCAAGTTAAGCAGCACCAACCTTGCACTAACACCATTTTCAGGTGTCACAGATGTGGGTTTTTTAGCTCCAGGCATTTTGATTCTAGGGAGATCTTGCCAGCATTTGTGTGATCGTTGAAGATGTCTCTACTCCTAGAAGAAATGGGCAACCACAAGGATGTTGAGAAGCTTGTTAGGACACGGAGTAATGAACTCTTGGAACCTAGGGTGGGAAAGCCTTGTTGCAGCCGGCTAGTTTGGTAGTGGTGCAACAGGGAGACATAGCAACAATGCCTTAGAAACTGAAACAAGGACCAGGCTTTTTACCTCAGGTTTTTCCTTAAAATCAAATCATGGCTTTTGCATCTCAGCTGAAAGGGCCTTTCTGCTAACAGTAGTTTGAGACTGATAGTGAGTGTGATTGAATTTAATAGTAAGTTTAGTCATTTAATTTGGCATCGGGTCTGGCTCTGAGCCTTAGAAACTAGTAGGCAGCTAACATCTAATGTTGTTGCTGCAATGGAAGGAGATAAAAGCTGGACAGATTTCCGTTTTTGCCAACTGTAACAATTATGTTCTACTGTCCAGAAAAAAAATAATTTGGGATGAATTATTGCAAAGTGTTTAGATAGCTGCATACCCTATAGAAATTGCTAAGCAGAAAGATGCTGGAGACTATGTAGGATAAGAAACTGTGCTAAGTATGCCAGTGTTGTAATAAAAAAAAATATATACTTTTAGCACTTCATGCTTTCCATGTGATATTCAGAATAGCAAAACAATATTCTAACTGATTGTTCTGTGTGATTTTTTTGTACCTCCCAGTGAAGCTTTTGGATAGGTTTGAGGGTTAAAATTGTTTGATAGAGTTCAAAATCTCTTCTTCTGAACTGAAGAAAGCAATCATTGCCTCCAACTGTAAACGCTCTATTACTTCTATGGTATTTAGGACACTAAAAGAAAAGAGCCCATAGAAAGGGGCCAGGGATTTTTAATGTCAGCACAAGGGAATGTCATCATTTGTTTCCTTTCAGTTAAAATCCTCAAAAAAGACAAAAAAAGAATAGCAAGCATTCATTGCTGTAATAACACCTTTTTTTATAAAAAGGGAAAATAATACTATAGGTTCTCTGAAGTTATATAAATATTACACAAGAACAATAAGTAAACCAACATAAACAGCAGAGTGAGTTTTTATTTAACATTGGCTTAATACGTTCTTAAACCCTATTTATTTCAACTAGGTTCAATAAGGATTGGTTTTATGCTTCAAGTATGCAGCCAACAAAATCTGGGCATGCAGCTAAGCCTGGGCATGAAAAGTTTTCAGGCCAGAAAATGTGAAATCCTACATGTAACTTCAAACTCAACAGTTAATTTCCCTAAAATGCAAATACACAAAGAGCTTCCAACAAAATTCTGATCATTCTGTAGCATGCAATTGTAATTCCCTAAACAAAGATTAATGCTGCACTTTTTTAACTAGACTAGAACCTCAAAATTTCACTCTAATTCTTGCCATAATTGTCTTTCATTTAAGTTGGATAAGTTACTAAAATGTCCCAGGCAATAGTTTAGAACTGCCTATACTACTTAATATTTTCTTCTCTTTTGCCTCTCCTTTTACTACACAGTTTTGTTTCTCCTGACCCCATACATGCCCCCCTTTGTAGTTTTTGTGGTTTGGTGGTTGTTTGGTTGGGGAAGTGTTTGGATTTTGGTTTGGTTTGGGTTTGTGGTTTTGGGGTGGGGTTTGGGGTTTTTTTTGGGGGGGGGGGGGCTGTGGTTTTTTTATACAAAATCGATATCAAAGTCTTTCTTCAGGAAAAAAGGAAAGCTTAATTTGGACCTTCAGATTGCTGAAGCAACAGAAGAGTAACAAGACAGCAGGCATTGTCAAAACATATTTAAAGATAGAATTCTTCAGAGAGCTTTGTAAGAGCAAAAAAGAAAAAAAAAATTACTTGATGTTACAGTACCCTGTGGGATCTGACACTTTTTTTGTTTTGTTTTAAATCAGGAAATACTGTTCCTGAAGTAACAGCATATTGATTTGTTAAATCTCTGATTTAAGAGTAGCTTTTTAAAATTGAAATGTAAATGGTGTATTTTCTTTGTGAGTTAGGGAAGTCTTCAGAGAAAACTATCTTCTAAGAGACTCTGCAAGCATCAAAACATGACACATTTGTAAAATGTTTAGTCAAGAAACATTGGACATGTTAGCAGGAATTAGTGCTTTCTGCCAGGACAAGATGCATAGCCATACTAAACTACACAAAACGACTAATTTACAGTTTGGAAAGACATACCAGGGCAACTGCACCAGACCATCTTGTAGTAAAAGGAAAGAAATACTAGAAAAGTCAGAGAACTACAAAAAAGCAAATAAGAAAATCTTCAGTATAGACGGTGTAGATCAAAAGCAAGCAGGAAACTAGACCTTTTTTCAGATTTTTTTTTTTTTATGAAAAGGGGGACATTTTAAGCCAGAATTTGTTCTTTCTTGAAGAACAGTTTGATTCAGTACTTTAATCAAGATCAGCACTTATTATTTGTAACTATGCCTCCCAAGGCCCAAAAATCTGTTGTCTAGATAGTGAGTCTTCTCCCACTGTTTTTCATTATCACAGATTGTTCCCGTATTTCTTTGCAGCTCTGGCTTTAAGCATGTGAGTACTTGCTATGCCCATGCTATGCACCTCTTTCTCCTAAATAGGAATAACCAGGTCCTGTCTGCATGTTAACTTGCATTTGTACCCTCAACAGGAATGGTTAAGACTTAAGTATTTGGTTTGTAGTTGTCTCACCCTCTAGTGGCAGAGAGGCCTTAGTTCTCATTGATGAAGAAATGGGAGATTGATTTTTTTTTTTTTTCCTGTCCTAGTCAGCCGTGCTGCCTATTTACAGCAAGCTGATAAAGAACTCAAACTGGGGTTTTGTTGTTTTTTGGTTTTTATAAAGCTACAGATCATTGTCCTCAATAGGTGTCCATCATTTCTAATAGAGCAATGCAAAATATGCTGACCTGCAGGCACTGAAGTGATTTAAAAGGTGCTAATGAAGGGTTATTGTGTGCTCAGATGCACTCCTTCGTTTATGAGAAATGACTGCTTTTAAAGCCTTCCTATGCCACCACAATTAGTAGTAGTATTATGCTTCTGCCTAAAGACTAACAGAGATAGAAAATATTTTCCTCTAAATTCAAATTAAATAATTAAACTCCCTATTAAATATTCATTTAAAAACAGGAGGCAGAGACTTTCTTATTTTGATCCCCAAGAAAGACTTAAAATCATAAAACAAAGTTTTTATGAAAACAGAATGTTGGCCAGATATTAGGTGAAAATTTAATACATTTCCTATCCTGCTTTTGGAAAAAAAAAATAATGTATTGAGTAATTTTGGCTCCCACAGAAATTTTTCTGGGTCTTTACAGGATCAGACCCTTTGAAACAGAATGAATTCAACCCTGAATCATTTAAGTTGGTGATAGTCTTGTTATTGCTATTTGGTATGTACAGTTGGACCAAAAGAGAACAGAAAAGGCTTTACTCCTTGAAAAGAAAGTATGTGACATTGCCAATACTTACTCACAGGTAACCATTGACTGAATAGAGAACTCTGAAGATAGTAATCAGCTAGAAATTAGTTCCAAACAAATTGCTTTATTTAGAAGAAAGACCTTTGGCCATACTTTAGAGGAGGATGTATAAAGTACAAAACCACAAGGAACAGTAGCTTACCTGCCAGTATGCTAGCACATTTGTTAAAACAGTTTTACTGTTAAATTTTTAAAAATCATAATTCTTACTTGTAAATACATTGTTGTTGATAATTAGATCTAAATTAGATCTACAGTTCTACCATGTCACATGAAGCTGTGATTTTTCAATTGATTAATAATAAGTATAGATTATGGTGCATCATTCTAGTTGCCTACATTCACCGCTATGATGTTTCCTTTACTGATGCTTTGGCCTTTTGCAATGTGGCCAGACTTTGGCCAACTGGACTTTTCTCCCATGCCAATACAAGATAAATATTTCTGAAAATTAGTGTACAGACAGCTACAGTATTTTTTGCTACATCCAAACATCCTACTGGCATTTTAAATGAGAAATCTTCCTTGTACAGCACAGAAAACTTTGCATCTAACTAGGCTTACAGGACTCTGAAACATCCATAAGAAGCATGAAGTCTTTATGGTTGCTCCAAACACCCACATCATCAAGCAACTACATAGGAATGTGAGCAACATTGAGATTCACTAAATCCAGAAAGCCCACATTGCAGAATTAGGGTGAAAAATGGGTTTAGCAGTCCATGCAGCACACAATGCCAACACTACTATTTTAATTCCAAGCATGCAGTAGCATTTTTGCAAGAATACTGGCACACATTTGCAGTCATTTTATTGATATAGTCATCAAGAGTGTCTTTGGAAAGACTTCTGGAAAAAGCAAACCTTCAGAGAGAATAGCTGACAGTCACAGAGCCCAAGGTTTAGGCTCTGGAGTGAATCTGTCGTCTTTGACTACGAAGTCAAAGTTTAACCTATTACCACACAACATGATGCAGTCATTGCTGGCTAAATCTGAAATTGTGCAGCCTCACTGTTGTACCATATGATATAGGACACAAATGCTGCCTTGGGTACGGCTAGTTCACTTAACCTCCTGCCCTACTTGTTGAATACTTTCTCAATTTTCTTATGTAGTTTAAAAGTTTCTAATAAAAAATGTTTTACTTAACGTTTCCTCATATATAGGTCTCAAAGCATAGATAATGGGAAACAGATGACATTAGCACATATAAGCAAACTCATTTTATAAACATATAGTAGCTTTCAGAAAAAAGATTGAATTCTTGTGAGTGGGATGGGTTTAATTACACCACAGGCTTTGATCCTGTTCACAATTCCAGTGCAAATTTGGGAGAAACTTCACTGAAGCGATACAATTACAGGCAAAGGTAAAATAAGAAAAAGTATTTCAAAATTCACAGCTGCAGCAGAACATCTGAGGATATAAGGTGCTGTTAGATACGTGGTTAGAGTACATACGTTTTACCTGTGTATCAGTCTACCACCATTACGTACTGCAGAGTCTACATAGTGAGTATTCCAGATATGTACCTAAGTCCATTAAAAACAATAAGGCAATACTAGCACACAGGGAACAAACCATGTAATGGTCTAATAATAGTTTTATTTTTGTGTTACATTTGTCATCATACTGAGAAACTTTGGACTCCTGTCTCCCAGTACTGTATACTGGATTTCACTTATGCCACATTAATGATAACACATGTACTGCAGCGGTAGCACAGAAATACCAACATGCAGGGGAAGGTTCCCCAGGATCAGTGGGAGTACTGCCACCACTCCTTGCTCTTAAGGGCAATACGCAGACACCTGATTAATGCCTGTTGCACTCACTTGGACAGGCTGCTGAACTTGAGGGTCGCTGCAAATAGTGTTGATTAATACCAATCATTTGCTCCATGTGTGCAATGGTAAACACTCACCTATGATCCTGTTTCCCTTTCAAGTAAGATGTAGTGCAAAATCAGGGCATGTGAATGAGGATCACAGAGACTCTGCAGTTTGGAGTCTATAGGTCTGCTTGTCTTGAAAGTTGTTCAAGTGTAATCATTGCCTAACTTGATTAAAGACAGGAGTGGCACTGGTATGTGTAAGGTCACAGTTGGCTGACATTCACCACAAAGGAATTTGCACACTGGACAGCACTATGTTCTAAGGAGCTGAGCCCACAAGCTCTTCAGTTCATTACCATTGTTTGGGTTTAAATGTACAGCATATAACACTTCCTTCTGGGGAAGACATAGCTATTCACCTGTTCAGTCTCCTATTGCTATTATTTAATATCAAAATGGAGAATAAAAGATCAAAGTTTACCTTGGATTAGTGTCAGACTAAGTCTGCAGAGCACTCAAACCACACATTCTGAATTTCACCTGTACAGGACACAACGCAAACAGGACATTACAAAATGATAGCATATATGCCCATACCAGTATTCTGCCTTCTGACATTAGTAACTGGTCAGTCACCCAAACAGTGTTACTCAGGAAGGAGAATAACAAGAGCTTTCTGGAGCATCTGAAGAGAAACCTCTCTGAATAGGACAGCCATTAGCACTACAGGTGAGGAACCACCCTAGGACATACTCCCCTATTAGCCAGAGAGGAAATGGCAGCCTCCGTTCTGACACATGTCAGCATCAGTGCTGAGCAGGGGAGCAGCGATGCAGATACCGGCACGTGTTCCCACCAATGCGTTTGCTCTCGCTGCATTTTACAGTCAGAGTCAATTGACAGTCACCACACAAGGGGATTTATGCTCTGGGCAAACTATTATCCTACTGAGGTGACCATGTGGAACTGCGTGCAGAGGGTGGAACTGGATTTTAAATGCTGTTAGCATGCTTGTGAAGGCACTGTTGGACTCTGCTTCCCTTTCCTCTTCAGTCTTTGGGTTGCCTGAATGTTTTTACCTAAAGGGAAGGAGCATGAAACCACTTTCACTTGTGAGCAAGGAAATCAGGATCAAAAAAGCCTAGAAATATTGGCTTGAGTTTGAAACAACTTTTTTCCACAACTATCTAAGAGCTGCCCAGGCTGGTTCTTGCTTATCCTCTTCACGGCTCAGACGCAAACTAAAAACCCCAGTGGTTTGTATTTATATATTGGCAGTAAAAAACAAAATCTGGGCATGTTTTATTGCTGCCTCTGTCTCTCATATAGCTACTTTTAAGTTGTGCTGAATATTAAGTATCATAATTTGGAGGCATAGAAGAAATAACATCTGTTGTAACCTGAAATACCAAAAGTAGGTCTTTTTATTCCATGCCAGTCAGCAAATTAATAACATATGTGCAGAATGTATTTCATATATGGCAGTGACATATTTGCAAAATATTAAAATTATCATTTCATCCTTCGACCATTTGGACTTTTGACCATCAATGCAACTGCTTCCATTTGTTCTAATGCTAATTCCTAAGCAAATACAAGCAACTAACAGCAAATAAGGTAAAAATCAGCAGCTATAGGAATAGTTCACTAGTGCTTTAATAACATACCTGAAAATCTTTACAGTGTTTTAGAAGGAAACAGAGTTGGTATAAACTACACATTAAACTGATTTTATTGGTTTATGCCTCCAGTTGAGTACTGCAAATAATTCCATTTAAATACATTTCAGTGGTATCACACAGGATAAGAAAGTTAAAGACATGCATACATGTTTCCACAACCAGGATCATAGCGTGTGGATGCAAGCTGGAAGTAGGAAAAGGAGCTTAAATCAGTTTTTCTTATGAGGGTTCTGCTGCCCATCAGCATTGTGGTGCGTTGCACAGGACGGTGCAAGGCCAGCAGCCCTACCGAATTCCTGCAGCATACCGTCACCAGTCAGGCTCGGCACACAGAAACGCCCATATTTTGCTTTTCACCTAACAGCTCTGAAGCCAGAACACGTTTGCCTCAAGCGCTGGGGCAGAAGTTTCATCCCTTCCTCCACCCAAGACTCCCAGGCCTACTACACCTTCCCCTCCCAAAAAACGGCTTCGGGCTGCCAGAGGGCGGGATGGTCATGGAAGGGAAGGTGCTGGCAGGGCTGCCTCTCGTGTGGCTGGCACAGCCCGGCCCCATGGCAGGGAGAGCAGCACAAAGCCTGACCAGCACCTCAAGGGCCAGGATCCTGTTCCAGCTTTTATTTTCTAAGCAACTTGAACAGGTGTCCTAAGCTCTGTCCTGGGGGGAAGCGTGGAGGAACCCCAGCTGCAAAACAGAGCCATGAAGGGGAAAAAAAAAAAAACAGACAGACAAGCCAGCCATGAAGTGTTCCTTTCTTACCGAAAGCCCACCTTCCCGAGAGTCCACAGGGATGGAGCTGGGCCATGCAGCAGTGCGGCTGGGGGCAGGCTGAGGTACAGCACAGCACAGGGGGAGCAGGGCCTCAGGGTCGAGCGCAAATGGCGCCCTGGGCCACCGGCAGTGAGGGCCCAGGTGGGGCTGCTCAGGGTGTGTTAGGGCCCTCAGCCCAGCGGGCTGATGCCACAGAGACCACATAGACCTGAGAATCAATAAATGGAGTAAAAGTTCCATGAGGAAAGCAGCCAGGAGTAAGGTACGTTCAGCCCTAGGATTTATACCTGGTGAAGGATCTCATAGACAGGCGCACGCTGTGCCGGTAAGGCTGGCGGTGCCATCCTGCACCGACTGGCTTTACGTGGGCAAAAATGATACAAAGGAAACACAAATGTTCAAAGGTACTGAAATAAAGTAGTAAAAGAGATTGGCTTGCTTGAAGTAAGGTTTTTGTAATGAAATATTCTTTAATTTTATGGCAAAATTCTTCAGAGGCTGAAAAGAGGGGCCTTCGGAAAGGAGTTATTAGAGAGCATGTTTCCAAAAACTGGTTTTCCCTGTTACTTTTATCTTCTAAAAACAAACAAAGAAACAACAAAAACAAAAAAGGTCTGAATATTTTTAGAACTGTTCTGAACTGAATCTTAGTTCTGTAAAATTGTTTTCTCACTGATGATATGCATTACTTCATTTCTCAGTTTTGCTAAAGACCAAAAACTCTAATAGCCCGTTAAAAGACTATTTTTCCATTTCAGAAACAAATGAGGAAATCAAGGAAATTTAATCAAAAAGCTACAGTTTTCACCAGAATTCAACAGTCCATTCTGGAAATAGGTTGCCTTTAGACAGTACAAAGAGGTTCAAAGACACAACCATACTTTTGAGTTCTCCAGTTTTAATCTGTTGCCATTATGATACAATGGGGCAAAAAGATCTCAGGATCTGGATGTGTTTTATAAAAGATCTGAGAACTCCAAGTCATATAGTCTTTTAATGATACTGGTTTAGTGGTAAACTGTGATTTGGAGGGCCTCTGGATTTAGGTCCATCCACAACACAAACAGTGGTTTAAAATCAATGTTTTGAACCACTGATTACTATATATTTAGTGTCATGTTAGTGCTCTGTTACAGTTTAAATAGCAGAAGAAATGGATTCCCTCAGGACAATTCTAACATTGCTGTATGTGGAAAGCAGTCGGAGCAGATAAACTATTTCTAATAGTTCATAATGAACAGCAGCAGCTCTAGCTTCTTAATTTCCTCCAGACAGATTCACAAAAAACATATCTGTCCAAGGGTTTGATTATTAAGAAGAGTTTTGAGATAATGGGGTAGGAAATCACTTCAGCTAATGTAGTTACAGCTTGTCTAGGTAACTTCATGTATAAGAAGCAAGGCATCTTCAAATAAAAAAAGCAGAAAGAAAGCAGTAGCTTCTTTAAGACTGATATTCAGAGCCTCAGTGCAGCAGCAATTTATATCAAATGTGCTAGCAGGCACATAAAAGGCACACAATCCTATTCATGTACTTTACAGTGTCCATTTAACTTTCTTTTCTGTAGCCCACTTGTTCTTATAAAGTCAAAAAATACTCTGCTGGCCAGCCAGAAGAGAAAATGAGAGGTATTGTCTAACACTTGTGGCCGCAGCCTGAGCAGTGATTATGCAAGTATCTTTGCAGATGAAAATATTCACCTCTAAGCTGCCAAGTTGGTTACTTTCTAAACCTATCTTACTGTCCCTACTGATACTACATGCATGGTTCTTTATTGTGATGGGAGATATATTTGTTTGGTACAGTGAATTATCCTTTACAAATTAAACAGAAATCATGAGCCTGTACATGCTTATGTCTTGTGATATAACAGTAATCAGTGCTCTCAGCTTTCCTGATGTTGTATTTTATTTTACTGATTTTAGGATGTTGGGCGACGTTTTGTTATTTTGCTAGATAATTATTGCTGAAAAATTATTGTTACAGATCCTTCGTTATTACATCTCAGTTGTGGGATCAAGATGCATGTGGCAAAAGCAAGCTACTTGATCATTTACTCTCAGGTAAGTCCAAATTCCTCAAGGAAAATGGTGAAATAAGGATTCGTAGGATGATAAATAGAAAACTACCACATTTCTCCCAGTGACTGCTTGTATTTGCAGTCTGATAACCATTTCTTAGCTTGTTCTTTCCCTTATTATTTATTTGCTATATGCAGCAGTCTCACAGATTCAAAACACTGTGCATCTGTTGAGACTCAGAAATCTGTATCGAAGTAACTGAAGTGCAAAAGGGAAGCATATCTAACATTTATTTTCTAGCAGTAAAATAATTATTGACAGTACTTTTATCATCTATTAAAGTCCAATTCGAAAAGAGGGCAAACTGGAAAAGAACACTGATTTTTTTCAAGCTAGACCAGACCTTCAGTCTAGCCCTCTGCTCCTAGCAGTAGCAAATACCAGAAATTTCAAAGGATGCTTGCTTGCAATCCCATTTCCAGAAACAGAAGCACATTTGAGCCAGAAATGATTGCAGCTAAAAAGCTATCATTTCTAATATTAATCATATTAGTTAATATTAGAATTGAATGTATTTTATATCATTTGTTATGATAAAATCAATTTGTAGAAGGGAATACTCCTACAGTAACATGCAAGCCATTAACTCAATGATCGTAGTAGATTTATTTTCCTAGATAATACAGGAAAAGCTGGCAAAATAATCTGTACACTTAGACGTTTCAAGCACTACATTTTTTTGGTCCAAAGCTATGAAAAGAAAAAAACATACAAAAGTATAAATTCATAACATAAAAACTACTCTGGAAAAATGTTTTACTGTACTGTACAGGAGTATCAAAGCAAAAATTATGACAACTGCCTTTGCTAGAAAGTGTAAGCATGGAGAATTGCTTCCTATAGGTTTGAATGACTTAAATAAATATGAAAGTACTGGTTATCTGAAGGCAAGACAAGGATATGTATATAGGTATGTGTCGAGATAAGTCTGTGTCAAGTGAGAAACGCAGAAGAATTGTTCAACATTGCAGAATAACTGAATAAAGTCTCCAACACTATAGTAGCTTCTGGAAATTCCAGTAGCATAATTTGTGTCTTGTGTTTGGGTGAAGGAGGAAGAAATATTTTTAAGTCAATTTAATGCATGTGCCAGGTGCTTGGATTAGCAGCTCTGAAGGATGAAGTCCAAAGCACAGGGTGGCGTGGCTGTCCTATATATCCTGTCTCATTCTGAAGGTTATGCTTTCTTTAGAGACAAGAGAGTAATTTAATCGCCATGTTCACTCAGCTCCTGGCTCAAAGCCCACAGAATCAGAAAGAGAATATTCACCAATTTCAGTGGGCTGCAGCGTCAGCCTTCTGTCGCTTGACCTGGTCCTACAAGCCATTTCTCTGGTGAGTAATTCTGAGTAAGATGTTGTAGGACTGCACAATTTGACTTCTTTTTCAAGACCAGGAGTGCAAAGAAATGCTGCGTCTAGATGTGGATATGTACCCACTAGAAAGACCCCCAACACATTTCTCACTTGTGACAATTCTGAAAACGTAAATTTGTCTTGCATTCTCTAAAATCTTGTCTGAAACTCTTTCTTTCTTTCTTATATAATGCTGCCATTTCAACATGTTTACTCTCTCAGTGCAGGAGACAGCTCTTTATCTTTCAAAAAATTTGGATTGGCTAATGCAACTAGTCAGGTCAATCAGAGCACTATGTGCAGGACTATCTCCAAACAAAGAACAGTGTAGTTCAGAAAAATCAAACCTTAATGTCTCTAATCAGACACAGAGAAATAAATTTTTTCCAGTTTTACCTTAATCAGTGATGATCTTGCCATTGACTTCAGTGGAGCTAGTATTTCACCAAGAGTATTTAATTAATATATTTTTCTAATTTAAATTAGGTGAAAAAAGCAGCCCATGGACAATAACGTAAAATAGAAATATGCCTGTAAGTATTAAATCAGGGGGAGAAGGAATCCAACTTATTAAAGAATGCAGTGATTTACAAAAGAAAAATCATAGTAAATAGTTTTTTTCTTGGCCATAAAAACCACCAAGTTCTTTACTGATTTGAATAATTAATGTTTGTAATATTTTCCTATGGACAACAGGGGGAAACCACATTATGGCTGTGACACAAATAATTGCTTTCCTACATTTACTTACTTTCTGCAGTAATAAACACGCATAAGGCTCAGTTTAAGAATTTCACAATAAGCTTAAATTTCTGATCAAGCTGATTTGAATTAAATCCACCATGCTAACCTTTTTCAATAGAACTTTACAACATACTATAAAACTGTTGTTTAAACAATGCTTCCCATAATTGCCACCAATAAATGATACCTTTTTATTGCCGTTAGAACACTCTTGGTTACCGGTTTCCAGAGATTGCTGCAGTAATCTGTGCATAACTTTGTGTTATGTTGTTAATAATTGTATGGGGGTTTTTTTTAGAATTCAGAACTGGAAAGTTTAAGAAAACATGCAAAATGCTGAGGATACATGTAAGTGAAATATTTAATGTCCATCATTCATAAAAGTTACATTGTTTACATAGGGTTCATTAGTATATAATAAAAATGTCATCTTAATGAAAGATTTTCTGGCAAGTCTTTTATATGTTAATTTGTTTAACATACGCTTTGGCTATACAGCTAAATAGGAATAATATATTTTTTAAAAACTTTCTGCAAATAGTTGCTTAACAGTTACAAAACCTCATTATTAAGAATTGGTTATTGTTACACTTGCTTGTTGGCTTGTAAAAATAATCTGTGATTTGGACTGGGAATCTTAGGACCAACTTATTGTACCATACTTGCTCATTGCATAGTGACCATGTAAACAGCTCAGGGATCCACAAATTATATCCTTGTACTCTAAAAGTCACTGAGGATTTTACATACTGTACTGCTTATGTTTTCTTATATTGATGAATAATTTGGGGATTGTTTTAGTGTGGATGCTGGTGGGAATTTTTTTTTAAAACATGTCATTTTTATACGAGAAGTTAAAAAATTAAGAAGTTAACACCAAAGGAAATAATTTTACGCTGTGCAACAGTATTGCTACCTCATTCTTTTTGAATCTAGATATATATAACATATTGGAACTGCACTGTACTGCTTCTTTTCAAAAGTTTAAATTAGTTGGAACAATTAGCTATGTGTTTACATAAAGTTAACTATGTTTGCATCAAATAAAATGTTTATTAATGAAAGCTATTATACAAGAAACATCAAAGAGAATTTCATCATACAGAAATGTACACTATATGTGACAGATGGAAAAGTGCATGCAGATTTGTCTCATTTTAAAAAAAAAGAATTCAGAAACAATAGTACTAAAGTTACTGGGTTTTGATTCCTATGATCTCGAATGAGTGAAAAGTTCTCTTTGAATTTACAAAAATCCATTTAACAGATATGACTAGTACACATTAGCAAGCAAGTGGAATGAATGCACTCAGATTTTATTTTACAAGTACTTGTGCTTGACAAATGTGATTTTTTTTTTAAAGTAAAGTTTTCTTCGAATATGGGCTGGGTAGATTGCTGCCAGGTTGCTCTGGTTTTATACATAGTTTCTCTAAATTTGTTTTTAATACCACACAATTTGTTGAAGCCTTCAGTTCTGTTAATTAGACACCATAAAATAACATATGTTTTGTTAACATTCAGGAAATGACATCAAGTCTTTTATTTTTATTTTTTGGCTCAATAGATTTTTAAATGTATGATTATCATAACCTAATATTGTCTTTGTCTTCACTGCAGTGGATTTCCGATCAAACTTTTCCCCTTCTTTTAATACTTTAGGGAATTTTCAAACGTCGGGATGTTTGGCTGTAATGCCCCATGATTTGTTCTCCCTGAAAGAAATCATAGTGACAATTTATTAAACTACAGAGCAACCTGGCTTTTCGGGGTCTGCAATTCTATTTTGTGTTCAATATACCTAGCATTAAATCTTGATTCATTTCATCATATTATTTAGGTTATATTTGTCATGCAATTACTTTAGCTGCTAGTTTTCTGGCTTTTTTAGCAGTCTAATAGAGGGTTTCATTATCAAATCAGTGGGGCATTACTTTGCATGTTCAAAAAAGGAGGTTAAAAGGTTAAAATCTAAATTGCACCAGCAGTAGCATATACATTGAATACGAAGAAATTGAAAACCTAAGAAGGAACCATATTTCAAAATATTTAAAAGGCTCTGTTTCCGTGTTTAATACCAATTGTTCACAGGTACCGTAAAAGCAAAGAGACGCACTGGTACATGTAGACTTTAAATTTAAAAAACAAAACAAAACAAAACAAAAAACCAACCCCCCAAAAAAACTGATGGGAAATAAAACTCCTTAGATTCAAAATGGTTTATTCACACAAATTTAATAGGATATATCACAATTGTTTGGTCCATAAATATTTAGGGGAAATAGTTTCTATACAATGCATTTATCAATAAACAAAGAAACATGGACAATTTTGCTAGACCACTTACTGTACTATAAACACGAAGCTCAATATATAAGATTATTGGATTTATCAACTATATCTGAAAGAGTGCACAACTGCTTTCTATGACATGTTTGTCCCCTCTAACAGGATACACCATAAAAAGAGTTTCAGAAATAAGAGGTAAAACAGTACAAAACTAGTGAGGTGTCAAAAGGGCTTAAAACAGTTAATTTAACAAACAACACATATATCCTGATTTTTCACAAACTTACTCCCAAGGTATATCATAAGGCACATAGTAGAACTGAGTTTTAATTAGTCTACTTAATAAAGTAGATCTCTAGTACCATATATTGTTCTGTCAAAGAACAAAATTTATAAGTATCAATATTTTTACCTGTAAAAGTGTATTAATAAAGATCTCAGCCTTACCAAGGTCGTTTGGTCTGGTTAGTGGTAAATGCCCATAAGGTAATAGAAATAGGAAAAGTCAAGATTTAATATCCATAGAAGATGATAACCATACTTGCTAAATATATAATGGCAAACACACCTTTCTTCTATTACAGTGTTAACATCTCTTCCATCATCTTTTTTTTAAAAATAAGCTACTTTTCTGTGCTAATTTTCTAAAAACCCTGAGCAAAAATTACAATAATGCACTTTAATGTGGGCAGTGAACTGTCAATATGTAACCACACATTTATACAGCCAAAAAGGACACCTTTAAAATATATTAAATAGCCACTTTGACCACCAAAAAAGAGATTTGATGGTGTCTAAAAAGTGGGGTATATGTGCAAAGTTATTCTTAACAATCCACTAAAAGCAAGACATAGATCTTGACTGGTTTTTGTTCGGTTTTGTTTCTGAGACTCTCCACAATCTAATTGGTGTTCAACTACGATAAAAGGATACAAATGAACATTCACCACTGCCCAGACCATTCAGACTTTTAGCTTAAATAAAATTAAAAAAAGAAAGATCACTACTGTAAACTAAGAAATGTATTCAGATCAGCATCCACAAGGCTTCTGAGTTTATCTGCTTTAAAATTATTTACTGCCAATTCCCATTTTCGTAAGAATTTTTGCTAACATTTTTTTCTTCTATACAAAGTTTAAAGAGTTAATGTCTATATTAGAGATATTAATGAACTAAAGATTTTAATTTCATGTGTTAAACAAAGTATCTGGTACAATCTTAGGAAACATCTAAAGTAAATTCAAAATAGTAATGAGTAAAATGTACTGAAATAATTTTCCTTAAACATCTTAATCACGTATATTTTGCTTATTTCCATTTTCCCTGAAAAAAAGTATGATTTATCAAAACCTCATTTTAACACTACACATGCGTACATCTACACCACTTATATTTGTGCTCACTAAAGTAGCTGGGCAACATCCTGTTTGCTTTAATGGTGTGGCAACAAGGCCATGTAGCAAACCGTACCTATTTTTTTTAATTCCAAATCAGAGCTGCTTGACAGACAAAAATGAAAAACACTTCCTGTGTGATATTTCAGATCAGTAGGACCCCTCACTTGACTTGTTATTCTGTTGTTATTACTTTAATAATATCCCTAGTATGAGTGAGGTAATTCTGGAGGGTCTTTTCCAGATCTTGTCTCCTTAATGTACAGGCACAAATTTGGAGACCAACAGCCTGATCCTGCCATCCTTAACCACAAGCACTCTCACCACTGGCTCTCGCTCTCCAAGCCCTCCATCCAGGCACAGCTTTCAGTGGTGGGCAAGGACATCCCAGCTGGGTGAAGAACTGGCAGAGGAGCATTTAGCTATCCCAGTGAGACTCCCCAGTGCTCAGGGAGGATCAGGCTTGTGGCTAATGCGTTAGAAAGCAGCACTGGCACTTCCAGTCTGAATATTTCAATGATTAGTTTAATTCATTTTGTATTTATTTTCCAACATCTTAAAAAAAAAAAATGTACAAAACTTTCAGATGCATTATAAAAATAAAGTGAAATCTGGGGTCCCTAAAAGCTGTAAGTGAACATAAGATCCTGAAGCAGCATTGTTTTGGCTATAATTAAACTGATTTTCACCTGGTTATCAAAGAGGGAAAACAATCTGGTGGGGGTTTTTTTTGCAGTAGTAATAATTTTTTTCAAGGTTCTGGAAATAAGTAACATACAATTTTAAGAGGCACTTACTAGAATGATTCATAACCTTCTCTTCAGTTTTTGAAGAATTTTAAAAAATTGAGTACAATTTAACAACAGTAAATGTTCGTTTATTATAGCAACATATTACTTCAAACTCATTTGCCAAGTGGCTGCAGATGCTACACATCAAGCTGTTTATTTTCCCAAATATTTTGTGGGTTTGTTTTTTTTTTAAAAAAAAAAGGCT